>ML823446.1:0-22095 GCA_009831015.1 Picea engelmannii
TTCAGAAAAGAACAGAAAAGATACAATGGCAAATACAAACATTACACGGAGATTTTTCACCTGGAAACCCAAATCGGGAAAACCAGCATATATTATATTCATACATTGTGTTACATTGTTTACAATACAATATACATATAGGATCTAGCGGCATCCAAAACCCCAACCCAATGACCTAGATTAGTCCAAAACCCTAATTCCTTAACCGGAAATAGAAAACCATCGGAAAAAAACCATGTGCCAAAAAACCACCTAATATCATGTGGTCCCGGAAATATGTCGTCCCGGAAATATGTCATCCCGGAAATATGTCGGCCCGACGGAAATATTTCGGCCCGAAATTTTTTTTTTCGGGGGTGCTGCCCCCGAACCTCCGCACGGGGGGCTCCGCCCCCCTGCACCCCCCTACGCGCCTAGTGCAGGCACTCAGACACTCCGTCTCGTGCAAAGAATATAACACATACCCAACAAACGGAAGTCTCACTATACCTGGAATAGACGTTGGTCAAACTCACTAGGGTTCCTTGGAGGGTAAATCCACAATTATTGTGTGGAATCTTGCACCAAGGCATAAGTTCATTAAGTAGGTCACCATCATAGCTATTCCAGCCAATCATATATTAGCCCCTTCTTGACTTTATCATGCGACATTGGATTTCATCACCAACTAGTACGGTCATCGAGAGAAGGTTTTGTTTGCTTGGTTTGATTCCTAGATTTTTAGTGTATGTTGTTTATTTTTGTTAGTCAGCCATAGATTTATTTTTTCATTCGTTACTTAGCTCAAACAACATTGACCTTAATTGTTTACGTAGGATGAAAGGGTTACCCTCGGAAGATCTTGAGGGTTATCTACCTTTGCTTCCCAACTCTTCAGAAGGTCGTCTTGAGGCTCATAATGAACTAGGCTTTGATGTTGGAAGCACACACTTTCTAGAATAGTTCTGAATTGTTTTTGATTCTTTGGAAGATTTTTGAATCAACCCAAATTTGAGTATTAGGTGAGAACCGCATCTTTTGTGGGTGAACTCATCTGGAGAGGTTGTTTTTATTGAAGAGACTGAGGTACCTACCAAACCTCATGTAGGATATGGAGTAGAGGATCACTTTTTCCAAAGTGAATCATTTAGGACCCTGACTCATACTGTTGGAACCTATGGTTTTGGTTTTGTCCCTTTGACAGTCCGTGATCTATACAATAACCTAGGAGTGAGTCCTGATCGACCCATGGAATCACAAGTGCCTGAGACATCTGTTAGTTATACAGTACCTTTAAATCACTTTAATGGTATGACCAGTAATGTCATCACTGTTGCAGACCAATTGTTGATTGGTTCTCACTCAAACCCTAGTATCTAGATGGCCCATTCGACTATGGTCCCGCATGTTGCTACAATCCCCATCGGAAATGTGACACCATCCTAGGCTTAGATTGGAACACCACTTAGACCAAATCTGCCAGTTCCACTTGGGTACAGAGCTTTGAATCCTTCCATTACAAACACTACCTAGGTTACACCCAAAGGTTCTATCCCTACACCTTTGCTTGGAGGAACTGGTCTTGGTGGCTCTAATCTGGTTGGAGTCTCTAGTCATTCATTCAATTCTAGTTTAAAGATCCCTATGGGAACTCAACCTCACACTGGGGGGAAACCTCCATTTGGGAGTCAAACTCAAATGGGGACACAACTTCCACTTGGGGGGAAAACTGACACTGGAGTCCATAACCCATTGTATTGAAAGAATGTGACACCAAATCCTTGGCACATTCCTTTTACGGGAATTACACTATTCCATGGGGGGCAACATCCTCAAGGAAAACAACAACCTTATCCTCCTTAAGGACAAAATGTCTATCCACATTATGGGAAAACCCAACAAATGACTTATAATCCTCAGAACCCATCAGGTTATCCTCCATATCCACATGTTTCTCAACCATCATCAAATCATGTTTACTCTGGTCAGCAACAACCGAATGTAGGAGGACCTACTGGATATAATTATCCGCCTAACACAATTTACAGTCCTACTAGTATCCCCATGCTGCACCAGTATCATCCTCACGTTAACCGACAACTACCATTTCTCGCGACTATGGATCTCTCAGACTTGTCTTGGTTAACCAATGATCCTATATTGCATTATCCTTTTTGGCCAGTCATCCCTGCTAAATTACCTTCCGATACTCCAAAATTTGATGGTAAAGCTGGAGAAGACCCGAACAATCATGTGATGACTTTCCATTTATGGTGTTCATCAAACTCCTTAATGGACGATTCTATCCATTTATGTCTTTTCCACCGAACACTTATGGGCTCAGCAGCCAAGTGGTATATCGAACTTCCACATGGTTCTTTCCAAGATTTCAACTCCCTTTCCATGTCCTTTCTCACACACTTTCAACTACCCATTCGATATGATATGAGTACCGAACTCTTGACCTCCCTTCATCAAAAAAACTTCATGCATATCTCTGATCATATTCATGAGTGGAGACAATGACGAAGGTTGATCAAAGTAGTCATTCCTGACCAGTTATTGGCGGAATGGTTTACTAAATCACTGTTACCCCTGCTTGCTCGTGATGTCACAATGGGTGGTGTGGTCATCGAGGAGGAGGCCATTTCTCTGGCTCAGTACTTAGATTTGGTTTACTCTCAATATGGTACTTTGTATGAGTTAATCCCAAAATCTACCCATGCAAATACCGATCCATCTAAACCATCATCCACGCCACATTCAGATGGGGTTATCGACTTCGTCAAAACCCAATCTGTTTCCCAGTTGATCTGCTCCAGCATCCACTCCTAGTTCGACCACACCCTCCTCTACCTCCTCCCAAACTCAAATCTATGAGGTGAATGCAGTTCAATCTACCCCTTCACAACAATCCAGAGGTAAGAAGAAGGCAAAGAACAAACCAAATAAGAATAATAACAATGAACAACCGAAAGCTCAAAACCCACCACCTGCTACTGAAAAGAAACCACAGCGGAAGCCGAAATTCCCATGTATTATTTGTGGTGATGATCACTACACTCAAGACTGTCCACATTGTGACGAAGTGGTCAAAATTGTTAAGGGGAATTCCCAACCCGCCATGCTTACTCATCCTTTTCCTCAGCAAAAATATATGGTTTCTCAAACCCCCTCTCTAGGGGGCAGTTCCAGCCATCCTTCTCATGATGAATCCTAGAAAAGTGCCCATATTTATCTATTTAACATAATTGATTAACCACCCACTCTACGACATACGAAACACCAGTTAAACCTGACAAAGGAAAAGTCACTAACGGTACTTTATCGGATCCATCACCATCCCTAATTAGTTCTCCATCTATTAGTCTTCCATCTGGATCACTTTAGATCAAGAAACCTGTGTTCGACTCTATATTACGCCTTCCTAAGAGAACTATCTGTAAATCTAGCTTTAATCCTAGTTCACATGCCACCTAGAACTACAACATTGTTGAAGATTTGGCTCAAGCACCATGTGCTATGTTTGCGTTAGAAGTTCTACAACACTACCCCAGTCAACGTAGAATGCTCTTGGCTGCTATTGGTTCTTTTGATCCTGATTCATCCAACAATATCATGTTTAACCTAGACAATTTTATATCTCGACTCTCCCACCAACTTGATTTCCAAATTGATGTTGTTGTTCACAATCAAAAAATTCACCGAACTATCTTGGATGAGGGAGCCTCTACTTTGGAAAGGTTTAAAATCACCTGCACTTAACAAATCCCCAACAATGCTGTGCACATTCAATGGGTGAGGTTTTCATCCCCATGGACTCTTGCAGTCCCTGTTCGTCCAGTTGGGTGGAAAAACCATCACCATTAACGTTGAGGTGGTCAATGCTCCCCTCGATTACAACTTATTACTTGGAATAAGTTGGTTTTATTCTATGACTGTGTTGGCAACCAATTCACATTTTTCCATTGTCTTATAAGCTGCCTACACCAATGTTTTGCAAACATCAATTTTGCGTCGCAATTTTCAAATAATGACACTTTTAGTTTTTGCGACACTTGCACATCTACCTTCGTTTTGTTTTCACGACTTTGAGCGTGAAAACTTAGTATTTCGAAGTCGCATTAAAATCATTGTTTGTTGTCCTTCTTGATGATATGCCCATTGCACTTACTTTTCACTTATCACTACACAATTGGTAAAGGCTTTTTGATCTATACTCGTTGGCCATTCTCGGATTGATTGTGTGACTTTGTTTCATTGAAGGTGTTATGCATTGGTATTGGATTTATATGTTCTTTGGTTTGATCTATTTGACCAGTGTTTTCATAAAAGATACATAGGTGTTGTGGTAAAATCCTTCATAATTATCTTTTAATATGATACCTATGTTCCTGTTTTCATAACTATTGGCATGTTGATTATATGTTACAATACATTGGCGCATGGTTAAACCTTTGATGTATTTCATTTGATATCACACCTAGCTCAAAACTGCATTGGTACCTCGCTTAAACTCTTGATATGGATTGATACATCGCATGTCACGTGGTTAAACATATGGTATTGGTTTTAAATTGGATGTTGATGGTTTGAAACTCTGGCACAACGTTGAGTGCACACGTTGGTTTATACATTTACTATTGGTTTCATTGGTCGGGCAAGTGACATGATTTTTGAACTATACAATAGTGGATTGAACAGCTATGAGCACCGACGTTTGTACCTTGGAAATAACTATTATGCATGACCAGCAAATAACTCCACTACCCTCACACACTTTGGCATTAATGTCTACCTCCTTACTAGGTTACCTCTGTTGATTTTTGGGCAAATCTATGAGTTTTGAGTCCTGTGTATACCTTGACCAAACCCTACCCAAACCCCTGTCCACTGTATGTTCTCTCCTGGCTCTTGAAGGGAGAATTGAACCCCCATGGTGTTCAGAGTCGGTTTTGGTTTCATTTTTTCCATAGAAGATTGCTTAAGGCTGCCCCCGTAATTCCCCCAGAGTCACGTTTTTGCGTGAGCGATTCTGGGAAAACGGTATTGAATTAGATCAAACTGTTGAAAACCCATAACCATTTTTAGCCCCTTTACCTTCATCATGGGTGGTTTCCTCAGAAAGTGAGTTACTACAGAGATATATCTCTTGTTTTACATGTCAATTTTTAGTGGCTGGAACATGCGTTTTGGGTCTGTGTGCATTTGCCAGAATGCTTATGACTTCTTCAGACCTGGATCTCAGAACCTCTCTCACTCGATATACCTTGTCCAGCCTTGTGCCTCTTTCCCTCTATCAAACCCTTTATCAATCCAAATATTCATCAATCAGTCTGTCAGCAAATTGCCAGACAATAGGCTCTGTTCTTTTAATGGAGACGCAATCACTGCCACTGTTAGCTCGAAATTATCTTGATCAAATCAAATCGTTTTCCTGCTGCCCAGGTATATTCTTCAACACTATTTTTTAATGTTTTGGTTTGAATTAGCTGATTGTGTTTTCCCCGAATTAGCTCTGTTTGTTTTTAATAGATTAAAAACAATTATGTTTGCTTCCAATTACCATAAATTATTTCGTTTTTCTATTTTGAATTAACATAAAAGATTTCGTTTTGAATACAAACTATTGAATCATGTACAAAGGATTGGTTTTCTAAATTGAGTATTAGTTCTGTTTTGATTGCATTGGATATGAAACGATTTCCTTGCTGTTTGATCATGATTATGTTAACCCAATTTTGTGGTAACAAAAGAAACAGAACCTTCATATCTCAATGATCAGTTGATTGATTTGGATCCTGTTTGATTTCGAATGGTATAATAATTTCAAATTAAATAATTTGTTTTCAAATGTCTATTGGATGTCAATTAAATGGAATTCTTCAAAAGATTTTCAATTAATTTCAATTCTGATTCTGTGTCTTATTTAGACTAGCTACAGAATCAGAGGATTCTGTAGCTAGGTCTACAGATTTAGATTTTCATTATTTTCTTTAACAAATATCATTCTAACGTGTTCATTTCTGGTCCTTTTCAAGTGAATTCGAATTGCATGGGATTTGATGGACAGTTTAGAGGATATTTGTGTTTCTAGTTTTATTGTAGTTTCCTAGTTTAGTTAAAATTGGGATATCCTCCCAGATTTTATGTAAATAGTTTTATAACTTCCACAGGGAGGTTTTACCCTGTGGAAAAACTTATAAATACTTATTATTTTTGTAATAAGGATCATCCTCACTTGTGGGAGAACCAGGCTATGGAATTCCAATAGAAACTGAGACAGAAGTTGATGTTCTGCTACAGCTTTAGCTTTTCATAATATCAATCTTTTGTTTCATGTTTATGTTTATCAATTTACATTTGATTAGTGACTACTTTAGCTATCATTGTCTTTTGCAAAATGATATGAATTAATTAATATGATCCATGTCTGATTTCTTTCACTAATTTAAAAAACACAGCAATTACTTTGTTCAGGTAATGAATGACAGATTTCTCTTCTTCATCAATTGAATGATTTTGTATAAGTCTTTACATACCGGTTTATCTAATTGTAGAGATTTATAAATTATATGATTGTTGTGATTTTTATGTCTTGTTTGTCCTGTAAAAAAACTTGAAGAGCATCACAACTATCGTTTACGAGAAGCTTCTGGATTATTCGGTGCGGGTTTCCTCCCTCCGATCTGCTAACACAGTCATCATACACAGGGAAAACCTGGAGCGTTTCCAGGTCAGTTTGCTATTTATTTGTTTATTATATTAGTAGTTTAGTTAGATATATATTTTAGTTTAGATTAGTAATTAGAATTAGTATATTAGTAGTTTAGTTTAGTTAGTTTCTATTTTATTTCTGTTCATAAAATTATAAAATCAACAAAAAATATCTCTCTCTGTCTTAGGGCAGAATGCAAATGAGTTTTTCAGGTTTTATTCAAATTTGTAAATTGTAGATATTGTACATTTTGTGAATAAGTTATATTTCAGTCAGTAGTTAGTTAGTTAATTAGTTTGAGTTAGTTTAGTATTAGATAGTATATTGTATATATAGAATAGTTAGATTAGTTAGTTTAGATTAGTTTTCTTTTGTTTTCTTAGGACCTTAGATCGGCTAACGGAGCTGCTAAACCCGTCAGGGTGGTTCATCCCAAATGGCTTGGGTTATTAGACAACCCCAGACCGGTTCCACTCTCTCAGTTGACGGACGATCGATTTCTCCCGTCAAAAAATGGCGCTAGAAGGAGGGCCGAATGACAAGATGGCCTTGTAGGAGCCTTTATTTTTAATGTATTCAATTTCCCCCATGACTCCCCAAATCATTGTGTTGGAACATGCTTTCAACTTCTCATTACCTGATGTTCCCAACGAGACAGTCTCTCGCTTGTCCAAGCTCACCTTTGATGGTGAAGGTGATATATCTGCTAAAGATCACCTTAACAAGTTTTGGTGTAAATGCATCAAACATGACATCTCAGATCTAGGAGTTTTATGCAGACTATTCGCTTTTACTTTTAGAGGTCGGATCAAACATTGGTTTGAATCCTTTCCAGCATGTCACATTTTTGATTGGTTTCAATTTGTAGATGAGTTTCTAGATGCTTTTGAAATTTATGATTTCGATCAATTATGTGAAGAATTTCATACTTCGCTAATCAACAACGATCCATCTTCAGAAGGATTTTTGACAAAAGTCTATCATATCCTTTGTAAATTTAATCTCAATGACATGTCATTGGCATTAAATATCTTCTATGATGCTTCCATCTCTCCCATTCAGTCATGTTCAATCACGAATGAAGAACCAATTGCAAATCCTATCACTCAACTGCAAGAACAATCTTCTTTGCAAGAAGAGAAAAATTCTTTCGATAATGTTGAACAAGCTAGGGAAGTAGAATCTGTTGACCAAGCTCTTATTGACAACCAAATTGGTTTTTTCCTTTGAATCATTGTATTTTCAGTCTAAGACTAGTATGGAAGAAGATTCATTTTTGGCTCAAGATGAATATCCTCATTCTTTTGACTCATGCTCTAATCAACATTTGAAATCAATCATTGAAGAAAACTTAATTGATGAAAATATTCTTGAATGTTCTAGTACTCCTATGAAATTGATTAGAGAAGAAGATACACAACTATAAGAAGAAACTTTAAACCTTCATCCTCAAAATGCACTTTGTTCACAGGAAAGACTAAATGTTGGTCACATAAATTTTGAATTATCTATCACACAAAAGGCAAATCCAGATGATCATATTATGTTAAGGAATTCGTCACCAAATTAGAGTAAGGGTTTTAAAGAAAGTGAAAAGAATTGTCTTGAGAATACCATTGTTGAGTATCATAGTTCAAGAGATTCTTTTTATCTGCTTATTTCTGATTCCTTTTATTCTTTATATCCTGATCTATTCCTAGATTCTGGTGGACCTGATATCTTACCTACGACATACTACTCTTTTCCACCACAATCATATCCTTTTGATATGCTAAATTTTGGTGAAATTAATTCTGAGCATAACATTGATAAAACCGGATTTGACGCTTGTTCACTTTCATCACTCACATGGGAAAAGGACATGTTGGGAGATGATTTTACACAGTTTATTGTTGAAAAGGACAATGCATTATATTTTATGGAGATCAAACATTCTAAGTTTCATATTCGTTCTTTGGTTAGCTCGAATCCTAATGTTTATGCTTCACATTTTGAAATGATCAATCTTATCGAAGGAAACATTCAAACCAATGATCCAATTGATTGCATGAATCCCCCTATGATGAGTTTCCCATTGATATATTCGTTTCATCAAAGTCATGGTTTGCATCCGCATTTTTGTGACAAGATCTTAGTATGGCTTGAATATTCATATATGAAAAAATTTCACAATAAAGACAAAGTTGAGCTTGCTTTCTTTTTACCCAAGTATCTTGGAAGTAGGCGTGACATATTTCTTTTAGATCCTCATGTGAAGAAAATAATGAACACTTAGAGAATTGTAAGGAGGATGGGGCGTTTCAGCCTTGGCTGATGGTTATTCCATGTCCTCATAATCCTGACGAGTTTTTAAAAAATACTTACACTCACCCATGCCATTATGACCCTTATCACGACAAGATTGCGCAATGGCTGGAGGATTCGTACAACAAGAATTTCTGAGGAAATGGTAAGAACATGCTTACTTTGTTTTTATATGATTATTATGAAGGTAAGTGTGATATGTTTCTATCATCTGTTGATATATTACCATTCTTATTAGTAATGCTTGATCTTGTTTCCATTGCAAGATTAGAGTTATTCCGATGGCTACATTGGAAACATGACTTCACATAGTATCCTGATTTGTTCAATAGTTAGGGTAGGTTTAGGAATAGGGTTTCTTTCAGTTTGATTTCTCACTATTTCTCTTTGTAATAATGCAGTCATGAATGCAAGTGGGCGCACCATGAGAACCATAATACGGATGTTGTCAAGGAAGTCCTCTTGATCCTTTTTCTCTTTGCTTCTAGTTCAACGTTTATTTTCAGAAACGCAGTATCGTCATGAAAATATTAAATGGAAAGTAAAGAGATAAATAAATCTAAATCAACCCTAACCCTAGGTACCATGAGTAAGACTGATTTCTCATCAATAGGATTTTCCATTTCTTCCTTTCGTTTTCCCAAGGGATTTGTTGTATGAGGTTTTCATATGCACCTTCTGTGCATATTTGTTTTTTGTTTTTGTTGTTTGGATTTCTTTGCTTTCCAATTTTTTCTTCGATGGTGTGTTTTGATTTCTCCCTTATGCTTACTATTTTTTGCTGTTGAAATACACATACCTGATTTTTTGAACTGTTCAGACAAGGAAAACAGAAAATCCTTTATCTGAAATAACTGCTGAGAAATTGTATAAACATCAATTATATACTCCTGGAATTTACATCTGTGTTGGCAAAGACTGTTGTTTGAAACAAGTTCGTTGATTTCGATCTTTGAGTAAAGTTCATCATGATTATCTATTATCTTTTTACGCTGTCCCTATTCCGTAAAGGAATGACTCAAAAGATGTCTCCCTGTCTTAGGAAGCTGTTTTTGTAAATAAAACATCTTTGGATCTAAATAGAGGACAATCCTAAAAAATTCTGATGAGGTCTGAAAAAATTATGTTGAAAAATCATGATTTTCAGCGTCACCCCGCTCAAATATATATCTATGAAAAAACAAAAAAAAATAAATTATTAATAAGAGCTGTGGGAAGTTCTTGTAAACCCGTCGGGATACTGAACAGGTCTGCTGGTAGCAGGTAAATGCATGCATGGCGCCAAGGCAACTTCGCCGGGGTATTGAACAGGCCCGCTGGCAGCGAAGCAATGTCGGGTATATGAAAATTCACAAAAAAGAAACCTCTTTAATGTCCTTTATTCTGACCCAAAACTTCTTAGTAGGATACAGATGTCAGAGTGGGTTAAATGGCAACCCTGTCGAGGCTATGGACGCCTGCTGGCAGCAGTGGCTATGTCAAAAGTATTGGAGATTTTATCTTTAATATCGTGATTTTCTAATCTTAAGATTGTTATCAGTTTTCTTCTTTTGAAACACGGCTGGAATGATTGGTTAATGATGATGTTTATACGATTTTCTGGTTGTTATTTTTGAGTTGGAATTTTCTTTGCTGTCCTAATCTGAATTTGTTTCTTTTGACATAGATAACTGCTTCTACCAGTGTGTCGCCATTGTTGGTAGCCAATTCACATTTTTCCATTGTTGGCTGCCTACACCAATGTTTTGCAAACATCAATTTTGCATCCCAATTTTCAAATAATGACACTTTTAGTTTTTGCGACACTTGCACATCTACCTTCGTTTTGTTTTCACGACTTTGAGCGTGAAAACTTAGTCTTTCGAAGTCGCATTAAAATCATTGTTTGTTGTCCTTCTTGATGATATGCCCATTGCACTTACTTTTCACTTATCACTACGCAATTGGTAAAGCCTTTTTGATCTGTACTCGTTGGCCATTCTCGGATTGATTGTGTGACTTTGTTTCATTGAAGGTGTTATGCATTGGTATTGGATTTATATGTTCTTTGGTTTGATCTATTTGACCARHRTTTTCATAAAAGATACATAGGTGTTGTGGTAAAATCCTTCATAATTATCTTTTAATATGATACCTATGTTCCTGTTTTCATAACTATTGGCATGTTGATTATATGTTACAATACATTGGCGCATGGTTAAACCTTTGATGTATTTCATTTGATATCACACCTAGCTCAAAACTGCATTGGTACCTCGCTTAAACTCTTGATATGAATTGATACATCGCATGTCATGTGGTTAAACATATGGTATTGGTTTTAAATTGGATGTTGATGGTTTGAAACTCTAGCACAACGTTGAGTGCACGCGTTGGTTTATACATTTACTATTGGTTTCATTGGTCGGGCAAGTGACATGATTTTTGAACTATACAATAGTGGATTGAACAACTATGAGCACCGACGGTTGTACCTTGGCAATAACTATTATGCACGACCAGAAAATAACTCCACTACCCTCACACACTTTGGCATTAATGTCTACCTCCTTACCAGGTTACCTCTGTTGATTTTTGGGCAAATATATGAGTTTTGAGTCCTATGTATACCTTGACCAAACCCTACCCAAACCCCTGTCCACTGTATGTTCTCTCCTGGCTCCTGAAGGGCGAATTGAATGCCCATGGTGTTCAGAGTCAGTTTTGGTTTCATTTTTTCCATAGAAGATTGCTTAAGGCTGCCCCCGTAATTGCCCCCAGAGTCACATTTGTGCGTGAGCGATTCTGGGCAAACGGTTTTGCATTAGATCAAACCGTTGAAAACTCAGAACTGTTTTTAGCCCCTTTACCTTCATCGCAGGCAGTTTCCTCAGAAAGTGAGTTACTACAGAGATATAGCTCTTGTTTTACATGTCAATTTTCAGTGGCTGGAACATGCGTTTTGGGTCTGTGTGCATTTGCCAGAATGCTTATGACTTCTCCAGACCTGGATCTCAGAACCTCTCTCACTCGATCTACCTTGTCTAGCCTTGTGCCTCTTGCCCTCTATCAAACCCTTGATCAATCCAAAGATTCATCAAGCAGTCTGTCAACAAATTGCCATACAATAGGCTCTGTTCTTTTAATGGAGAGGCAATCACTGCCACTATTAGCTCGAAATTATCTTGATCAAATCGAATCGTTTTCCTGCTGCCCAGGTATATTCTTCAACATTAATTTTTAATGATTTGGTTTGAATTAGCTGATTGTGTTTGCCCCGAATTAGCTCTGTTTGTTTTTAATAGATTAAAAACAATTATGTTTGCTTCCAATTACCAGAAATGATTTTTTTTTTCTATTTTGAATTAATATAAAAGATTTAGTTTTGAATATAAACTATTGAATCATGTACAAAGGATTGGTTTGCTAAATCGAGTATTAGTTCTGTTTTGATTACATTGGATATGAAACGATTTCCTTGTTGTTTGATCATGGTTTTGTTAACCCAATTTTGTGGTAACAAAAGAAACAGAACCTGCATATCTCAATGATCAGTTGATTGATTTGGATCCTGTTTGATTTCGAATGGTATAATAATTTCAAATTAAATAATTCGTTTTCAAATGGCTATTGGATGTTAATTAAATGGAATTCTTTAAAAGATTTTCAATTAATTTCAATTCTGATTCTGTGTCTTATTTAGACTAGCTATAGAATCAGAGGATTCTGTAGCTAGGTCTACAGATTTAGATTTTCATTATTTTCTTTAACAAATATCATTCTAACGTGTTCATTTCTGGTCCTTTTCAGGTGAATTCGAATTGCATGGGATTTGATGGACAGTTTAGAGGATATTTGTGTTTCTAGTTTAGTTAAAATTGGGATATCCTCCCAGATTTTATGTAAACAATTTTATAACTTCCACAGGGAGGTTTTACCCTGTGGAAAAACTTATAAATACTTATTATTTTTGTAATAAGGATCATCCTCACTTGTGGGAGAACCAGGCTATGGAATTCTTATAGAAACTGAGACATAAGTTGATGTTCTGCTACAACTTTAGCTTTTTATAATATCAATCTTTTGTTTCATGTTTATGTTTATCAATTTGCATTTGATTAGTGACTACTTTAGCTATCATTGTCTTTTGCAAAATGATATGAATTAATTAATATGATCCATGTCTGATTTCTTTCACTAATTTAAAAAACACAGCAATTACTTTGTTCAGTTAATGAATGACAGAGTTCTCTTCTTCATCAATTGAATGATTTTGTATAAGTCTTTACATACGGGTTTATCTAATTGTAGAGATTTATAAATTATATGATTGTTGTGATTTTTATCTCTTGTTTGTCCTGTAAACAAACTTGAAGAGCATCGCAGCTATCGTTTTCGAGAAGCTTTTGGATTATTCGGTGCGGGTTTCCTCCCTCCGATCTGCGAACACAGTCATCATACACAGGGCAAACCTAGAGCGTTTCCAGGTCAGTTTGTTATTTATTTGTTTATCATATTAGTAGTTTAGTTAGATATATATTTTAGTTTAGATTAGTAATTAGAATTAGTATATTAGTAGTTTAGTTTAGTTAGTTTCTGTTTTATTTCTGTTCATAAAATTATAAAATCAACAAAAAATATCTCTCTCTGTCTTAGGGCAGAATGCAAATGAGTTTTTCAGGTTTTATTCAAATCTGTAAATTGTAGATATTGTACATTTTGTGAATAAGTTATATTTCAGTTAGTAGTTAGTTAGTTAATTAGTTTGAGTTAGTTTAGTATTAGATAGTAGATTGTATATATAGAATAGTTAGATTAGTTAGTTTAGATTAGTTTTCTTTTGTTTTCTTAGGACCTTAGATCGGCTAACGGAGCCGCTAAACCTGTCAGGGTGGTTCATCCAAAATGGCTTGGGTTATTAGACAACCCCGGACTGATTCCACTCTCTCAGTTTACGGACGGTCGATTTCGCCCGTCAACAGACTGTCATTTCTTCATCGGTGTTTCGATGTGTACAATTTCCTCATCAGGGAAAAATTGTCACTGTCGATCAGTTAGATTTCTGTACACACGATGCTCGCGCTCCTGCTACCAACAATATTCCATTCTTGGGAGATCACAAGATCACGTATGAAAGTGTTGGTGTAGGATTTTTAAAAGATTCCACCCTCATGGGTACCTTCCCTGCATCACTTCCTCCTACAACACATCATATTTCCATAGTCAATATGATTTAGACAACGACTTATTAGTCTTTGGAATCATGTGATCCCTGGATTGTACCTAGTCCTCTAGAGTTCGATGTGATAGGTGACACCATGCCACTTAGTCCAGATGAGGCTTCATACATTGTTATTCAATCAGCCTCTCCCTCTTCCGATGACCAACATCTCTTGGCACCCGACACCTACTCGATGCCATCTTGGTTAAATTCCTTAATGTCTTCTTTTGACTACATTTCTCAAATATTTCCATTCGATGAATCTATCATGGAAAATCTTAGCATTGAAGATGTACCTTGGGATGATAACCATAATCGATCCTCTTTTCTTCCACCTCTTGAAGAAATACAAGAGTATATACACTCTATCNCCCCCCCCCCCCCAATGTTGTCGACTTTCCACAATCACCCATACTTACACAAGATACTATTTCTGAAGGGAATTTAGGAAACATTACCTCTACGGTCATTATTGACATTTCAATCAAGGAAGGTGTTGTGGAAAATATTAATCTCGGTGTTAATTGTTCGCTCAAGGAAGTGGTTTATTATCCCGCTTTATTTAAATAATTTTGCGATGTCTTCGCTTAGAGCTACGAGGAAATGCCAGGGATCAATCATTCAATTGTTGTGCACAAGATTAAAACCTACCCAGGTGTAAAACCTATTCGACATAAACTTTGCCCAGTCCATCCTAATAAGACTATGGTTGTTAAGGTAGAAGTTGAGAAATTATTGAAATCTGGCTTCATCTATCCTGTCCCTTTGAAGGAATGGGTTTCGAACATTGTTCCGATTAATAAGAAGAAAGGGACCATTTGTGTCTGCATTGATTATAGGGACCTCAATAAGGATTATTTGAAAGACAACTACCCTACACCCTTCATCGACCAGATCATTGATAATTGTGCAGGTAGCATGATTTTCTCTTTCATGGATGGTTTCTTAGGGTACAACCAGATTGACATTTTACCTGTTGATCAACATAAGACAACCTTCATCTTCCCATGGGGAAATTTCACCTATCGAAAACTACCATTTGGCCTAAACAACGCTGGTGCCACATTCCAGTGGGCCATGTCATACACTTTCCATGATATCAAACATATTGTGGAACCTTACCTTGACGATTTATCGACCCATTCATCACGTCGATCATACCATTTTGGTCATCTACGGGCTATTTTTCTTCGATGTCGGTTCTACCGCATTCGTTTGAACCCACATAAGTGTATCTTTGCTGTCAAGTTAGGTCGACTCCTTGGCTTCGTTGTTTCCAAGGATGGTATTTGGGTGGATCCCTTAAAAATTAAGGCTATCCTTGCTTTAAATCCACCTAATAATCTGACACAACTCCAAAGTTTGTAGGGGAAAGAAAACTTTCTTCACTGTTTCATTTGTAACTATGCTAATATTACCAAAGGATTTATGCAATTGTTGTAGAAAGACACCCCTTTCATTTGGGATGACACTGCTCAACGATATTTTGTTTCTCTTAATCATACATTGACCAATGCACCTCTGTTGCATCCTCTAAATTATATGCAGGACTATATCCTTTACTTAGAAGCCTCTACTTCCACTATTTCTATGGTGTTATTCCAAGAGGACCCTATCGGTGAGGAACACATGATATATTGTCTGAGAAAAAGTCTATCTAGTCCCAAGCTCTGATATTCAAATGTTAAAAAGTTGGCTGTGGCAGCTGTCATCGTTGTCCAGATAATTTGTCATTACATTTTTCTATGCACCACCACAATTATCACGGACTCTAACCCCATGTATCACATTCTGACATGTCAAGTTCTTGGGGGAAAATATTCCAAATGGATCGTCATCCTTCCAGAGTTCGATATCGAATTTGTTAAGTCCAAAGCTAAAAAATCTTTGGTGTTTGCGGAGCTTATCTGTGACTTTCCCCATGCTGATGAAGAAACTGAGCCTAGAGATTCTCTCCCTGATGAGACTCTGTTCCTCATCAACATGTCTAACCCTTGGTATGGAGATATCCGTCTTCATCTCTAGACCCAACGTTTTTAGCCTAATATCTCTCGTGAAGAGCATCATCGTATTCACCATCATTCTCATCGCTACCTTATCATCGATGACACTTTGAGCTAGATACATACCATATATTCCAACACTTAATTGTCAACCCGGGAAGGAAAACTTTGAGGAACCAGTACAATATGTACAGGAATGGAGTCAAACTTATCTTGCTCACAGAAATCTCAAATCTTCACACCTCTATCTAATTCATAATGAAAATGATCCTACTAATGAAATTCTTGGAAAAAATCTACTTGAAGTAGCCTAATTGAAATAACCCATACTTAAACTAGCAACCAATCCTTATAACTTAAAAACTTCAACATCTTATTCCAAGTGAACTGAGCCAATGCGTAACACATTATGCTAAGAAATAAAAACTGAATCGAAACCACTCAAGCTGCTAACTATAACCTTATTACTCCTTAACTGTTGTAAGCAAATAAAAACTCCCCAAATCATGAACATGACTAAAATTAAATTAGAAATTAGTCAAAATTCCTAAAAAATAATCTACGACAATCCTTCTATTATGAATGAAGATGCACTGCAAACCTAGACAGGGGGCCCTTCCTATCCAAGTTGCATCGATAATTAACTATCAATCCATTCTCATAGACAAGCTTTAGGATTAATCAAAGACAAAAGACTAAAATAAGAAATGAGTTCTCGTTCTATACCATCTACAAACAAATGATTACATTTCTCTATGATTTGTTCTATCTATCAGCTATTCCCCATCATATCTACATACATTTCTCATTTCGATCCTCCTTTATATAGAATTTCAAACCCCCCTACATACTAGCTTTCTGATATCTTCCCATATCCTAGAATAGATAACATATTTAATGTAACAGTTACATAAGGATTTGAATATGTATTTTTCATTAATACAAGAGAGAAATGATGCACTCAACATCACAGAGCTAGTATAACCATTGCAACAATGTAGGAGAGAATATTGTGATGCCTTTTAACTTCCTTAGTCTCATGACACGAAGTGTCATCAAGACAAGTTGTCATTTATTTATAACTAAAATAGAGCATGCACTGGTTGTTCATGAATATTCTCATAGAGGGATCATCCTTGAAACATTCATCCTAGTGCAGGAACATCAACATTAGTACATGAATCCATAATATATATTATAAGTGAGATTGTGCATTAAAAACTCTCAAAACTTAACTAAAAACAAGAGAACTGTTAAAGACAAGTTTTGGGTCTTTAGATATCGATTTAATCAATGTTTAAACCAAAGTTATACAAAATGAGGGGTATAAGACTGTTAGAAAGATCATATGAAAAGATATAAGGCATAAAACTTGATCAAATTTGGGTGCTAACATCCCCCCAAACTCAATGTTTTGCATGTCCTCATGCAAAGAAAAGTCCTTGAATTTTTTTAACTCTATGTAGTATCTGGAATGTCTTCTGCCTCATTTGCTTCATCGGCCTCATTTTCTGCTCCCTGCCCTATACTGTGAAGTTTCTTCCTAAGAGATCGATTTTCAATTAGAAGTATGCGAGTCTCCTGATACCTGCGATTGAGTCTTGACTGAAGCTTCCTATTTTCAAAACTGAGTGTGTTGGCCTGAGAGTGACATTTATCCATTTGTGCACACATATTAGACTCCTAAACCCAAGATTGAGCAAGGTGACCTTTCAATGTAGTGTTCTCAGTTTTAAGAAATCGATACAATACCTCGTATTCACGCAAATTCTCTTTTAAGTGTGCATTCTCTGTCTGTAACTTAAAGAATTTTTTAGAAGAAATTATCTTGGGACTACCCAGTCCTGTAGGATTCTGTGGAGATTAACTGGATTGAGAGAAACATGGAGGTAATTCCTTCTTTAAAATTACTAGGACATCTGTAATGGCCAATGAGCCTCCTTCTATCTCATCATCAATATCTATATAGAGTTTCACTTGAAATTCAGGGGAAGGATTATCAAGATTGGGGTTCTTAGGTGTCATACTTCTAGTCATTTTCTTGAATTCAGGATCTAAATATGACACTTCTCCTATCACTTTGACCTTCCTCTTTTTACCAGTGTGAGAGAGAGACCTTTTGATTCTGGTCGGGATAGTAGGACTAGACAAATTTCCAGCTATGAAATTATTCCAGGTGTTTTTACGAGCTTTTAATTCAGTCACAATTAATAATTTAATTAGCCCATGATGAAACAAATGCTGCTTAGGGTTTACAAATGACCTCTTCACCGCTTCACACATTTTCTTTAAACTCCTCCAAAGAAAATGAGGAAAATTCATTTCCTTACCTTGTGCAAAATGTTGTAAGATGCGGATATGATAGGTGAAAGTCAGATTGTATTGCCCTTCACAAGTCAGATATCGTTGGAGGACAATTAATGGTTTCTTCCATTCCTCCTTAAGCCAAGCTCTTGGAACTCCTTTAGACCAATCTGCATCATGATACTTTTTCTTCAAAAACCAATTCCTCTCTGATATTGGTAAATTCTGCTTCTTAAACCATTTTTCGCCAGTTTGAGGCAAGCTTGTAGCTGTAGCAATAGTCTTCTCTGTAACCTCCATCACAATATCCCTAAATAAAGTAACCCTGTGATTAAACCCTTGAGAAAACAAAAGTGAGATGCTACTATCGTGTCCATGGAAATTTTCAAAGCACTTATGCCATCCTCGACTGCGAAACATCTCTCGACAAGCATTGTACTCTGGTGTTGCCTCTAGATCTTGAATTGAACCTGGTTCATAACGAATAGCCACCATTTTTGGAAAAAATGCAACAAAAAATCGATCAACAACAATTCAGAACCAAGGAGGAATACAACTATATTTTGATAGGGCTTATTTCAAATCCCGATAGTGATTAGGTGAATAAGGGCGCGTAAAATAATGATGGAAAATAGTATAGAGATGTTTAGAATTTAGAAGTGGGGAAACAAGTTTTCGGTGAAGGGATAAATGGCAGGTACAGGAATAAAATCATGTTTTATATGGAAGTAATCATGACAGGATATAGAATTGAAAAGCATAAGGATAGATGAGCAAGTATAGGAATGAATCTTGTCTTGTATGAAGATAATCATTAAAGAATAAGTCTTGTCTTGTCATACAAAAAGCTTCTATAGATTTATACAAGACCTTAGCATACCATTAAAGGGCACATTTCGAATCACTGAAAGGATTCGAGATGTCAAATGAGAAATAGAGGTTTTTGAATCAAGGATAACCAAGATGAGGAAGATTTAGATAAATTGAGCATAATTCAGATACAGGGTTGTACTTGTCCATAGTTTTCTTCTTGTGTTAAGTCAAATTAAGAGTTTTAAAAATTCATACCTCAATATTGTTGTTGTACCTGTACCAAATGTGCAGATCAAGATCAGATGGTGACTATGTCCTCCAGAAAGTTGTTGATTGATTGCTGAAGTTATCCTCCCATAAGCTATGTGGACTGCTGATGTCCATCTTTGGTACCAAAATAATGATGCAAAGAATTTTTTTAATCTGAACTCAACTGATTGCTTATTCTTGCGAAAATAAAAAGGATTGCTGCATTTTTACTGACTATTTGCAGCATTTTATTCCTACCCACTTGAAAACAAGACAAATCTTTCTTCAAGTAAAAGTTGATTTCCAGAGCAACCATTCATGCATCAAAATAGAAAGTAATCTCATGTCCAAATAAAAGAATTGTACCTGAACTGTTGAATGGATATGAGGAACCAACAAGATGTTTATTGCCATATCCAAGAGAACCTGAAGAAGGAATCTTTCTTGAGGCCTCATAATAGATTGAAACCAATTTTCTATAAATTCTTGCATACCCTGGTGCTCTTGAGTTTTAATACTATCAATATCCATACTCTGCAGCCCTTCAGATATTCGATCTTCATATCCTTGACCACCCACAAGAGGTAAGAATGCAAGAAACTCTTGACTTCCCGGTTCTAATGCTTGTTCTATACCTAATGAAGTTTCTACTCTCTTGACCTCTTTTACAAGTAGACATGCATGCTTGAAGGAACCTGCTAAATCTAATGATTTGTCTTTTTCTTTCTGAGTTACAGATAGATCTTCAAGCTCCATTAGAATATTAGAAAGATGCTGAAGTAACATCCTCCTTCTTTCAACAATTCTTGAATCAATCTAAGTGATTTTTGTTGGTTTTTCTCTACAATTTCTTTGGTTAAAATCAAACACGACATAATCCCTATTCTCCAATCCTTTTTAGTGACTCCCCGACAATGGCGCCAAAATGTTGAGCTAGATATATACCATATATTCCAACACTTAATTGTCAACCCGGGAAGGTAAACTTTGAGGAACCAGTACAATATGTACAGGAATGGAGTCAAACTTATCTTGCTCACAGAAATCTCAAATCTTCACACCTCTATCTAATTCATAATGAAAATGCTCCTACTAATAAAATTCTTGGAAACAATCTACTTGAAGTAGCCTAATTGAAATAACCCATACTTAAACCAACAACCAATCCTTATAACTTAAAAACTTCAACATCTTATTCCAAGTGAACTGAACCAATGTGTAACACATTTTGCTAAGAAATAAAAACTGAATCGAAACCACTCAAGCTGCTAACTATAACCTTATTACTCCTTAACTTTTGTAAGCAAATAAAAACTCCCCAAATCATGAACATGACTGAAATTAAATTAGAAATTAGTCAAAATTCCTAAAAAAGAATCTATAGCAATCCTTCTATTATGACTGAAGATGCACTGCAAACCTGGACAAGGGGCCCTTCCTATCCAAGTTGCATCGATAATTAACTATCAATCCATTCTCATAGACAAGATTTAGGATTAATCAAAGACAAAATACTAAAATAAGAAATGAGTTCTTGTTCTATTCCATCTACAAACAAACGATTACATTCCTCTATGCTCTATTCTATCTATCAACTATTCCCCATCATATCTACATACATTTCTCATTTTGATTCTCCTTTATATAGAATTTCGAACCGCCCGCACGGGTGTAGACGGATTGGCAAGTGCCGTGTAAATGGAAGGAAATTTGTAAAAATGAAGTCTCATGTTCAATTCTCACCCAGATTTACTCGTGCGCCATTCTTGCGGGCTGGGTGGTTGCACCTGGGGTTATAGTGGTAGCCGACGGGGATCGACCCCGTGTCACGCGAGTACGAGAACCGCGATTTGCCGATTCCCCCAGTAATATATATATATATATATATATATATATATATATATATATATATATAATTTCGAACCCCCCTACATCCTAGCTTTCTGGTATCTTCCCATATCCCATAATAGATAACATATTTAATGTAACAGTTACATAAGGATTTGAATATGTATTTTGCATTAATACAAGAGAGAAATGATGCGCTCAACATTGTTCGACAACACAGGTATTCCAACATAGGACGAACACCTTCAGTAACCACTCACATAACCAGATCAAAGATCAACACACCGATGTTTTCACATGGTAAAACCCCTACGGGGAAACATCCACGGCCCCAGCCAACACGACCACTTGGAGCAGTTTATTAATGAAAAGAAAAAGATTACATAGAGATTTTACAAGAGAGTTTCTCACAATTGATCATCGACAAATGACCCTCCATGCTCTTTAAATAGAGATCATGGATCAATGGCCGTTAAGATCGAGGAGAGTATGAACTATCAGATCACTCTATGTTGGGAACATATCGTGACCGTTGGATTTCCTAACTACAAATGCATACTAATGCATACTAAAGAAACACACTTTTACCTAACGACATAGTAGACCAAGTAGATCTTAACTAACTCCTAAGTGTCTAAATATCCTAACATCCCCCCTTAAGAACAACTTGGGATAGG
>ML823446.1:23630-48284 GCA_009831015.1 Picea engelmannii
CTCATTCAGGTGAAGGTAAAACCGTCGAGTTTTCACCTCACCAAGTTGTAATCAAGGATCTAAAAGATCCTAAACATGTTCTTGCAACTGGAATTGCTAATGATATTACCAGGTTGTACAAGTTTGACAACTTTGGGTCATCGACTTTTTCATCAGTTTTTGTTGCTCATAGTGATGACTTGAGCAAACTTTGGCATGAGTGGTTTGGTCATCTAAACTATCACTCATTGCAACAACTATGTAATCAACAGATGGTGACTAGTCTTCCTCTTGTTTCATGCAGAGATGGTGTTTGTGCCGGTTGTGTTCTCGACAAACATCATCAGGACAACTTTGAGAAACGTGCCTCTTGGCACACCTTGGGTCCTTTGCAACTTGTTCACAGTGATTTGTGTGGTCCACTTTCTTCTCCCTTTTTTTTTGGCTGCAAGTATTTCTTAACTTTCATTGATGACTTTTCCAGACGTACTTGGGTTTACTTCTTAAAACTCAAGAGTGATGTTAAGATTTGCCATTACACCAAAACCCGCAGGTGTTAGTAAACTTCCAAATCAGAAACATCACCTTGGGTGGGCGGTTAGTCCCATTATTCCAGCGTGGAAGTTAGTCCACGAGAGGTGTGGCGGTTATTCCAACACCCCTAGTTCACGAGAGGGGTGGCGGTTAGTCCAACACCCCCCCTCCAACGTAAGTCGAGGGAATTGAACCTGGGCCAAGGCTCTGATACCATGTTCGACAACACAAGTATTCCAACAGAGGACGAACACCTTCAGTAACCACTCACATAACCAGATCAAATATCAACACACCGATGTTTTCATGTAGTAAAACCCCTACGGGGAAACATCCATGGCCCCAGCCAATGTGGCCACTTGGAGCAGTTTATTAATGCAAAGAAAAAGATTACAGAGAGGTTTTACAAGAGAGTTTCTCACAATCGATCATCGGCAAATGACCCTCCATGCTCTTTAAATAGAGATCATGGACCAATCGGGTGGTAAGCCACAGATCAATGGCCGTTAAGATCGAGGAGAGTATGAATCGTCGGATCACTCTATGTCGGGAACATATCGTGACCGTCGGATTTCCTAACTACAAATGCATACTAATGCATACTAAATAAACACACTTTTACCTAACGACATATTAGACCAAGTAGATCTTAACTAACTCCTAAGTGTCTAAATATCCTAACAAACATCACAGAGCTAGTATAACCATTGCGCCAATGTAGGAGAGAATATCGTGATGCCTTTTAACTTCCTTAGTCTCATGACACTAAGTGTCATCAAGACAAGTTGTCATTTATTTATAACTGCAATAGAGCATGCGCTGGTTGTTCATGAAGATTATCATAGAGGGATCATCCTTGAAACATTCATCTTGGTGCTGGAACATCAACATTAGTACAAGAATCCATAATATATATTATAAGTGAGATTGTGCATTAAAAACTCTCAAAACTTAACTAAAAACAAGAGAACTGTTAAAGACAAGTTTTGGGTCTTTAGATATCGATTTAATCAATGTTTAAACCAAAGTTATACAAAATGAGGGGTATAAGACTGTTAGAAAGATCATATGAAAAGATATAATGCATAAAAATTGATCAAATTTGGGTCCTAACATCATCGTGGTATTGATATTATCCTACGACGGTGTTTGAATCATGAAGAGGCTAAACACATTCTTAATGACTGTCACCTTGGATCCCGTGGCGGTCATCTTTCTGGGATGGCTAAAAATCATAAAATCTTACGTGCTAGCTACTTTTGGCCCTCTATTTTCAAAGATTGTATTGAGGCAGTCAAAAAATTCCCACCCTGCCAAGTTTTTCACAAAAATCCATGCACCAACCCCGCTCCGTTGCATCCCATTATTTCCATCGGACCCTTTTCCAAATGGGGCATTGATTTCATGAGGTGTAAGCCTACCTCAGCCGTGGGGCATGATTACATCATCATTGTCATCGATTACTTCACAAAATGGGTTGAGGCTATGCCTACTTTTCTGAATGATGGATGTACTATAGCTCTTTTCTTCTTCAACCACATCATCACTCGCTTTGGTGTTCCACATGCCATTGTCATTGATCATGGTTCACACTTTCAGAACCAGATGATTAGTGAGTTGCATGCCAAGTTGGGTTTTCGCCATGAAAACTCATCCCCATACTATCCTCAAGAGAATGGAAAAGTTGAAGCTATCAACAAGGTCCTTAAAACCATGATTCAACGTATGGTAGGGGAAAAAAAGACATCTTGGCATCTACAACTTTTCTCTGCTCTCTGGTCTTACCGTACTTCAGTGAAAACTGCTACTGGATTCACTCCTTTCTAGATAGTATATGGCATAGAATATGTTTTATCAATCAAGTGTGAAATTCCCTCATTGAAACTCAAAGTAGAACTCTTGCCTCACACTTCTGACGAAGAAGAACACTTCTTACACCTAACCAGGTTGGATGAAACACGTTGTGATGCTTCTCTCATTAACAATACGTATCAAAAGTGAATTAAGAATCAATACGAAAAATCCGTCCACCCTCATGCTTTTGTAGAAGGAGACCTAGTCCTCGTTTATGACTAGACTCATGATAAGTTAGGGGTAGGTAAGTTAGAACCTCTATGGCATGGTCCTTACATTGTGAAGCATGTTTTACATAAAGGTGCCTATGATCTAGTTGACTACAATGGAATCTCCCTGGGTGAGCCCTAAAATGGGCATTACCTTAAGAAGTACTATGCATAGAACATCTAGCATGTGTGCTTTGTACACTATTGTAATTTAGTTTGGTGTGTCTTTTCTTTTGCATGCTCAAGTTTTTTCCTTAGCCGCTTATACTGTGTCTTGTGTTTTCATGCGCAAATGACATCTTCCTTTCCTATCTTTGTCGGGTTTGCGGGTGGCACTAGTCGACACACCCAAAACGTTGATTTTGCAGCTTGGTTCGTTGACCACTCTGATGAGTTGGTGATTTCGGGAGGTATTTTCTTAGGGTCAACAAATAACAACATGGAAGAATACCATGTTGTCATCAGAATTTTAACCGAAGCCTCCTCCCTAGGTGTTTCTTGTATGATTGTTAACCTAGACTCTCAACTCATGGTCTGTCAGCTTAATAGAATCTACAGTATTCGCAATCCTATCCTACTACGTCTCCACTTACGAGTTCATCATCTTGAATGAATGCTTGATTTTTTCGAATACAGATACATACCAATTGAACTCAATACCATTTCGGATTCATTAGCCAATTAAATCATGGATCGGTATCTCGCACATAGATAAGGTTTCATAAAGGAAATATATCATAAATCACATGTAAATTAAAACACATCACATTTAAAAACATCATTTAGGAACTATAATAACTCAGATATGTATATATATACGGTGTGACAGAAAATATTTGATTACATTAAAAAAGTACATAGAATGGCAAAATGTTGGGTCCTCATGCCCATAACGTCGTCATAAAGACTATATAAAAATATCAGTGAGTTCCTAGTCCTCCTGCATCACATTGTGCTCTAAGTAGCACACCACCGCATTGGCTACTCATCTCAGTAAAGAGTTAATACTCTCAGGGACACCCACTGTGTGTCTCTGCAAGTGCAAGGGTATGTTCTCCCTCTCAAGAGTAGGGATACTCATCGTAAGACCACGAAGGTTTAACTCCACCTCTTGGATACCCCCTTCCGCTAATGCTATTTGGGCATCCCCATGGCACCCCAATGACGGTATCTCTACCAGACGTGTTTCTCCCCTGTCTGCATGATGAAACGATACATCCATTAGAAACTCTTCTATGTACCCAAAAAAATAATATAAGTTTTAAAATAAAAAAAACACTTGACAAGATCATTTTTGGTTTCTTACCTGACGTGTCCTAGTCCACCCCATTTGGAAGGACTAGGTCCATGCTTCCTCGGAAATCCACTTTGGCGTATGGGATGTCTTCTATCACAATCAATTGGCATGCCAACCAAGCGAATAAGTCATTTGTGAACCTGAACTCTGTCTTTGATTCTAATCTTGGAGACAGGCTAGTCCATCGCTCCATACGTGGTTCTCCCACTGGCCGTACTGCTAACGCAATATGAGGTTTCATCTAAGGAATGCGTTCTAAGAAGAACAAAACCAATAATGAACTATATTCGAATTGCTTATGCTGCCCTGCTATGCATCTCGTAATATGCTCCTTCACATTCTAAAGGAGCCCTGCACTCCAGTTAAAAAGTGTTGTCTCTAGACACTGTAAACCATAGGCCACCTGTGATCTTGAAACTATGTGTGAGCTAGTACTTCCTGCTATACTCGTAATGACAAACATAATGGACTGAAGAGGTAGATCCTTGATGTCTTTGATTGCAATTCTACCTCCCACTAGTCTCGCTCCTGGGACATAATGGTTTGCCAAGTACTCATCCATAGGTGCAGGAAGTTCCCTCTGTCCGGATAAAACTATGGGGGTCCCTCTTTTCGAGAGGCTGGTCAGGAAGTACACATCTTCCAAATTGATGGTAAGAAGCTACACTCCAATTTGGAACCCTTTTTCCACAATGTTCCATAGTCCAATCATATACTCGAGAAGAAGAATCCGTTTCTTCATCTTTTTCATTTTGAAGAACTTGAGGAGACCACAATTCCTCAAGGCGGCCCTTGATTGGGGAATTTGCAAGGAGGACATATCATCGAGATCATGCTCTCTTTCTTTCCACTCAATCATGACTTTTCTGAAGTTACCTACAATCATCAACAACCAAAAATTCATTAGTCACACTTTTTCGACAATATTTGGGAAATTAAAAATTTTTTAATTTTTTTTTTTTCTCTTTCCATGAGACCAACGCCCCCTTTACATGCACATCAGGGCACCAACACACCCTTACGATATCCAACAGATCTCTCTAAAAACTGACAACACTTCCCTTAACATTCTGAGAGAGAGCTGGCAGTTTTGGGCTTAATTTCTTGTGTTTTTGGGCAGCGCCCTCTCCATCACTACATTAGAGCATTGGCACGCCCTTTACCATCTTCTAGGGGTTCTTACAAAATCATGCATCACTCCCCCACTAATTCTAGAGGAGCACTGAGCCATTTTGGGCATTTGAGACAACCCAGGGCATCAATCTTTGCACCCAATTATTGCCTTAAAACAAAATTTGAACCGTACAAATTAAAGAGAGGAAGAAGAGCACAAACCTGGTCCAAATGACAAGGAAAATAGTTGACCATAGCTCCGTCACCGAACAATGCAAGATTTTCCCTCCAAAACACAAATTCTCCACTGCTACAAATCTTTACACAAATGAAATGGTAAATGATATTTTTACCCCTTTTTACTATTATAAATTTCATTTTTGCCTAAGATATAGTTATTTTTGGGTTTTTTTTGGACGCCTTGTTAATACCCTGGAATGTAGTTTTGATATTATTGGCAGGTTTCAAAGCATTTTTGTTCGTTTTTCATCTTGTCACATTCACGAGCATAGTCTTAGTTCATTCCCAAGCTAAAAAAAAAATAAGAACGCATCGAGTAAACTTTTATCTCTTTTTCGGACTCCCATGGATACATGAAAAGGGAACCCTGTTACACATGAAAAATACTCACTTTGATAGTGTCGCAAGTGTCATCATTACAAAGGTCACAAGTGTCCCATTTTGCTCACAAGTGTCGCAAGTGTCAGGGAAGCATATTGCCATGATGCCTATGTCGTGCCTGTAAACGACATCATGAGGACATTTGGCACATGTCAAACACTTGATTTGGAAGAGGAGGAAAGGTTAACTGGTCTCATGAACCTTTTGCCATCTGAAAACACTCAAAAAACTAAGTTTTTGGAGGGGAGCGCTCCCTTATAACTATCTCAGGAGGCCTGGCGCCCCCCCATAAGCCATCAGGGAGCGTTATAGTGCTGCATCAACCCTTTTGCAGGAGTGCTCTTATCATCAGGAGTGCTAGTGCTCCCCTATACACTACTAGGGAGCGTTATAATGCTCTGATGGCCCTTTTGAGGGAGTGCTGCCTATTCTGGGCAGTAGTTAAGTTGTTGAGATGAATGGGGGAAAGATCCTTTCATTCTTGGAAGGCAGTTGGATTTGAATCCCTAGTCCAGCCATGATCTTAGGGTAGATCCTCAACTGAAGGAGGCAAATCCTCAACTTCCCCAAGGATATCTCAAGTGGTTAAAGACTCTCCAAGGCTATATAAGCAAGCTTTCTAATGGTGAAAGAGGACTGAAAAGGGAGAATCACACCAAACTTATGATCTTATAAGTGGTGCTAGAACAGAGATAATTTGGGAGCAAGAGACCTATGATCTCATAGGGAGCAATCAATGAAGCTATCATTATTTAGATCGGGGATGTTTTGAGCAAGGGTTAGACAAGGAGGACTTGGCAGAACTGTCACATTCCATCTACGATTGTAAGCAATGTTTTGTTCTCATTAATATAATTTGCTTGGCCTGTTTATTTATAATTTGTGGTCAATCTCACATGAATTTGTCTCTTTAGTAGATAGACCTATTTTGGACTAATCTTGATAGAGTAGGAAGTGGTCGTACGTTGTTTGTCTACAGGGCTTATCGAGGAGCGAAAGATTGGAGCTCAACTCGGAGCGTGCAGGGACAAACGCCGGTAAAAGGTACTTCTTTTCTCCTTCCTCCTCACACACTAGTCCACCTAGATCTAAAAGGAAGTCAGTGACCATGATAATCACTTTCTGTCTTAGAGTTAAGAGTCTAGCTCTTTGAGGAGATCTACCTGTCCGCAGGGAGATTTTCCTTCAACAGAA
This sequence comes from Picea engelmannii, assembly GCA_009831015.1. NCBI lineage: Eukaryota > Viridiplantae > Streptophyta > Pinopsida > Pinales > Pinaceae > Picea > Picea engelmannii. Next base: position 30,432 of record ML823446.1, read on the forward strand.
ATTGGTGACTCCACTGGGGAGGAATCAAAACTTTCTTAGTTTTGTTTTTCCTCACAGGCCTTATCTTAACCTTTGTGTTTTTATGCCTTGTTCACACCTTCATATCTGATTTCATTTGCTGGTTGACTCTTTACCCCATCACATTCAACTTGACTGTGAAAATTTGATCAAATTTTTGTTTTTTTTGACATTTTTATGAGTTTTTTGAGCATGGCGCCCCCCTGCCCATGTTAGCAGAGCGCCAAAACTCCCTGGAAGTGTTAGACAGAGCTTTATAACACTCTGGTGGTCTTTACACCAGAGCACCAACCCCTTTTTTCTCAAAATCTCTTCAAAAAATCCATTTTTTGGAGGTCCAGACCCTGTTTCTTCACTTGCTGAGCTGCTTTGTGATTCATGATTCTTCCTTTAACCTTTGACATGCTTCCTCCTGAGAAGTAAACACCTTGTTGTTCAAATTTTATGCCCTTATTCTTTCTTTTTGAGTTTTTTCTGTTGAGAGCTTGAAATCGATCCCTTTCTTTCTTCTCTCCTATCCGACTGAGCGAGAACTCTAGTGAAGGACATTAGAAGTCTTTGACTCTTCTCATTTGGTTCTTTGAGGTCATCTAATCTAATTTATTTCTCCTTCCTTTTGCATTTTTGATTTTCTTTCTCTTGTTTGATTGTAAAAGGGTGTGTTGTTTGTGCGAAATCTACGTTTTCTTGTCTAAATCTCCTTGATCTGAAAGGGTAGTTGAAAGGACAAGTTTTTCATTGAATTGATCATCGTTCACATGAAAATGAAAAAAGTACATCTTAATGATTAGTTTGCATTTCTGAAATGTTGTAGCATCATATTGGATTTGATTGAGAACAAAATTGATTGAGGGCATTCCTTATCAAGTGTTTGATAGTGAAAACGACTCTTCCTCTTTCCCTTAAATAGGTATTCATTGAAAAGAAACGATTGCTTATCATATTTCATGCATATTTTTTGGAATTGAGTCATCATTCCATCAGTTTCACTTTCGTACACCCTCTGAGTAAACAACAACCATTAAAATCAATGCTTAACTAAAATTTATCAGACTTTTTACATCTTTGTTAGCAAACCTATATTAGTTTAAGGTGTAGGGCTTTGGAATAGGTTGAAAGGATAACTTTCCAAAGCTATCAAACAAACTTAATATCTTGTGGTAGGGAGAGTCAAATACAATTGTCGTATTGGCTTGCTGGGATCCCCCTCTCACATAGGGGTTATGCATGAGGTCGCATTCGGGTGAGTTATGGAGATTATCCCTCTGTGGCCCAACTGTTTGTAGTGGTCGGATCGTATATTGGGGGTCACTGGAAGGTATACCCACAATTATGTGTGGGAGCCTTTCATGCTGATTTCGGACTTGTTATCCTTCCCATACGTTCTAACTAGACTGTCGACTGCACCTACCTGGGGGCTGACTACGAGTTGGTGACCTTAGTAGCCACAATCTTTAGGGTCTCACACAAGGTGACGGTGAAGGGAAGTCTCACTGTACCTGGAACAGACGTTGGTCAAAATCACTCGGGCTCCTTGGAGGGTAAATCCACAATTACTGCATGGAAGCTTGCACCAAGGCATAAGTCCGTTAAGCAGGTCGCCAACGTAACTGATCCACCCACTTTATCCCCGCCCCTTCCTATTTTGATCTCGCGACGTTGGATTTCATTACCAACTAGTGGTTTCATCATAGGAAGGTTTGTTTGATTGATTGCTTCTCAGATTCATAGCGTGTGTTGTTTGTTTTACTTAGTGGACCTTAGGTCGAGTCAATGTTAATGGCATCGAATCCTAGGAGTACCAATGGAAGAACCCCTTCTCCTAGGGAACCTTATACCTTTCCTTTGTCTGGAAACTTTGGTCCTCCATATGTTGCCACACTGAGTCTTCCAGGACTCACTATTGGATTACCAGTTTGGTTGTTCCCCACTCCGGTGATCCCGAATCCTCCCAATGTTTCAGTTGCACCTAATACTTTGGATGTCAATACACCACCCACACATCAACCTCATGTCGAATTTTCACCTTCTTCGTCTATCAAGTCTCCTTCCATTTCTCCTTCTTCACCTAGTGAAATCTCTAAAGCAAGTAGCCAGGTTGATCAAAAGAAGAAGAAACGAAAAGAGAAGAAGAAGAAGAAGAACCCGAAAAGGACAAAGACCCCAACAACATCATATGTTGGCTCTAAGAAACTAGTTACTGTTAATAGTACTGGGAGTGTTGATGAGGTCAACAAGATTAAAATGAAGAATCTGAAACCCAAATTCCCTTGCAGTCTTTGTAAGGGCGACCACTTTTTGAGGGATTGCCCCGGTCTTACTCAGGTCTTAGAAATGTGGTCCTCCATGTCATCAACCTCTGTCGATCATGTCAATGATACCCCGTCAACTAGTGATGTTCAGGTTGGTAAGAAGAAAAAAACTGTCAAGTTCCCTTTCATGTTATGTAAAGGTGATCATTACTCTCACCTTTGTCCTCATCTGGACGAGGCTTCTTCTCTTTTGGAAAAACTTCAACTTCCAAAAGGTTATCGTAAGATTTCCTCCGACCCATCGTTGGTTGATGGACTAGTCAATCCGGTTCCATCCCCGGTCAGTCCGATTGATCAGGTGGTCAATCTAGTTTCCTCCTCGATTGAACCATGAACCCAAGTAGTTGATCCAGTTCCGTCATCGATCAGCCTCACTCTTCATCAAAAGAGTGACACCAAAGTGGTCAATCTGTTTTCATCCTCAGTCGATCCCACTCTCCCGTTAGAGAGTGACACCAAAGTGGTCGATCCGTTTCCACCCGTCGACCCCATTCTTCCCTTGGAGAATGAAACTCAAGTGGTCGATCCAGTTTCGCCATCGATCGATCCCATTCCTCCATTGCGGAATGTCAAAGTGACTGATCCAGTCCCTTCCTCGATCAGTCCCACTCTTCCTCTGAAGAGTACCAAAGTGGTCGATGCAGTTTCTCCATCGGTCGATCCCATTCCTCCATTGAGGAATGTCAAAGTGACTGATCCAGTCCCTTCCTCGGTCAGTCCCACTCTTCCTCTAAAGATTGCCAAAGTGGTCTATCCAATTCCACCATTGGTTGATCCGATCCAATCATCGGTCGATCCTACTCTCCTCCTAGAGAGTAAACTCAATACTACCCATGTTTTTCTCATTAATGCAGAATCTACCGTACCGGGGGGCATTCCTCCTTCTCCTGCGAAACCCCCTCCAAGTAATGAGGCCATCCTTTTTGATCGGGGTGTGCTAACTAGACCTCGTCTTCCCTCTCAAATTCCTTTCCAGATTACAGTACAGGTTCATGGTTGGGATGTTCCTCAAACACTGATAGATGAAGGTGCATCCGTTAGTATTTTGTCTTTTGTTGCTTGGTACGCTTTGGGTTGTCTGCAGCTTGCATTGGTTACATAGAATCTGTTAGCTTTTAACAGAAGAACTAGTCAACCTTTAGGGATCCTTCCTCAGTTTCCCGTAACTTTGGGAGGGAAAACTATCTTTATCAATGTCATGGTAGTCTGAGACCCCTTGTATTTCACTTTACTCCTTGGGCGGGATTATGTCTATGATATGAAAGCTCTTGTATCCACCCTTTTCCATGTGATATCTTTCCCTCACGATGGAAGAATTGTGACTATTGATCAACTTTCATTCATCGACCCTAACTAGGTTACCTCCCTAAGTGGTTCCTCTATGCAGACAGTATCACCCCCGCCACATGTCAATTATGTGGCATTGTCTCCCATGACCTCAACTTCCAATGATTTGGATCCGGTAGTTGACATGGTGATCTCTTCGGTAGGGTTATTGGAGCTTGATCTCCTTACCCCTATTGTGACCCTCGACATGTGTTCCTTATCGAGTGATCATCTTCCATCCAATGAAGATCTCCTGGAGACCATGACCATGTTTTCTCCATTGACATGGTACCCTTCCAGAGTATTATCCTCTTGGAAGCCATGATCTGGACGAAACCACGAGCATAGTTTCTCTTCTCTGCGGTAAGCTCGTCAAAAAATGAAACAGAGGCCTTGAGCATAGATCTTTTCCTGTGTCAAGCTCGTTAAAAAATGAAACAGTCACCTCTTTTGAACCTTCTTTTCATCCACCCTTCTCCTTTTTCTCATCTTCTAGAGAAATTGGCGACGACCTCAGAGCCGGTGAATGAATCGAATCTTGGAGGGCATGTCTCTAGCCTTTGATGATATTTCTGGAGTTAAGCCACTAGCTTTCAAGCTGGGGGCATACCGAGCTTAGTCTTTGTTCTTTCTCGTGCTCGTAAATACATGAGAATGCATCTTGGTAGACTTTTATCTCTTTTTCGGACCTGTATGGATACACGAAAAAGGGACCTCCTGGAGTCTCCTTTAAGCTCTTTTCAGACTCTCTAAACATGAAAAGATTGCCGAGTGATCTTGCTTCCTTTCCCACTCGTTAAACGGTTTGAAAGGGCGTCTTTCGAGTGATAATTTATCTCTTTTTCGGCCTTGCGAGACTAACATTACGAAAAAGGACAACACTGGAGTCGTCTTTAAGTTCTTTTCAGACTCTCTAAAGATGAAAAGATTGCCGAGCGACCTTGTTCTCTTCACACTCATTAAAGTATTTGAAGAAAACGTCTGTCGAGTGATAGTTTATCTCTTTTTCTGTCTCATCAGACTACTTTACGAAAAAGGAACTGAGATATTTCTCTTTTAAGTGTTTTTCCAGACTCTATAATCATGAAAAACCTTCGAGTTTTCTGTCTTTGGACTCGCTAAACAAAACATCGACAGGCCCATATGGGATCGAACCCTTACTTCTTCCAGTTCGTTAAACAAAGGAAGAGGAACTTACCGAAGGTGAGTTTTATTGAGCATGTGTTATCCTCCTCGAGCTCGTTAAATTAAAAAGAGGTACTCGTCTATCTGGATGGGGGAAAAAATTGAAAGAATCAAGCCAAGCAGTCTTTTTTGAGAACATTACCACGTAACTCTTAGAGTCTCCCTTGAATACGACACTTTGTTTTTTGCATGCATTATAATCCGCTGAACCTCTACACTGAGCCAATCCTTTGATTTTCTTTCACTCCTTTGGGTTACCTGACATAAGTCACAGCATCCACTGCATCGTCAAGTTTTGGTCCATGTCATGTTTCTGCTTTCGTGACTCAGTGTTCAAGGGACGTATCTGCCTCGAGAGTCAGCCATCACAAATATCTTGTTTCAATGCCCGTGTTAGTCCATGTTCATTTGATCTACCGATTCAATATCTATGTCCATTTCATGTCATTGATGGGGGATACATCAAGGCCCTCCTTCGACGAGCCTATTCCTGTCGACTTCAACACATTATCCAGGGACTAGACTTAGAAACTAGTTAGTACTTTGGGCCCTGCATGCCTCAATGGCAGGCCTCCTCATGTCTGACAGTGGGTTTACATCATTGACCTCTAATCAGATGATTCCACGGATGTTTGACTTCAGCTCATCCATTCACATTTGTTGGAATGTACTAGAGTACCTTGGGAACCATTGACATTAATGGTGATCTCCCTTGTGCTTGTTAACGGTTTACATTATTGATCGATAATCAAGTGGTTTCTGCCATGTTCGACATCGAGACATCTATTCACATGGTTAGATTCGTACTACATCGAGATCGGTAAGAAGACCCTGGGTTGAGTGATCACTTTGATATGTACTTTGCCCAGGTTGCAATGGAGTTTCTCTTGAACAATGCCACATATACTGTTACATAGATCCACTTTGTATTGGTCGTGACTATGTCTTGTCATTTCATAGATTCACTGTGTATTCTTCGTGGCTACGATCAATTCAGGTCATGGGAGTATAGATCCACAGTGTATTTTCAGTGGCTATACCTTTTTATCAATACAATTATGGATTTGCAGTGTATTTTATGGTGGCCATATCTTGCAAGTCTTTATCACCCAAGCATAGGTATGCCTGCCTTGGGTTTGAAACATGTCATAATATTTGTGTGATGTTTGTGTGCATCTTTTTTTAGGTTCTCTGTGTCTATACCCTTGCTTGAAATTCTACAAAGCATTTCAGTTATCAGTTCCTGTCTTCTAACTTCATACTTTGGGGGGCAATCTGTTACACATAAAAAATACTCACTTTGAGAGTGTCGCAAGTGTCATCATTACAAAGGTCGCAAGTGTCGCATTTTTCTCACAAGTGTCGCAAGTGTCAGGGAAGCATACTTCCATGATGCCTATGTCGTGCCTGTAAACGACATCAGGAGGACATTTGGCACATGTCAAACACTTGATTTGGAAGAGGATAAAAGGTTAACTAGTCTCATGAACCTTTTTCCATCTGAAAACACTCAAAAAACTAAGTTTTTGGAGGGGAGCGCTCCCTTATAACTATCTCAGGAGTGCTGGCGCCCCCCCATAAGCCATCAGGGAGCGTTATAGCACTGCATCAGCCCTTTTGCAGGAGCGATCCTATCCTCAGGAGTGTTGGCACTCCCCTATACACTACTAGGGATATTTATAACGCTCTGATGGCCCTTTTTAGGGAGCGCTGCCTATTCTGGGCAGTAGTTAAGTTGTTGATATGAATGGGGGAAGGATCCTTTCATTCTTGGAAGGTAGTTGGATTCGAATCCCTAGTCCAGCCATGATCTTAGGGCAGATCCTCAACTAAAGGAGGCAAATCCTCAACTTCCCCAAGGATATCTCAAGTGTTTCAAGCCTCTCCAAGGCTATATAAGCAAGATTTCTAATGGTGAAAGAGGACTGAAAAGGGAGAATCACACCAAACTTATGATCTTATAAGTGGTGATGGAACAAAGATAATTTGGGAGTAAGAGACCTATGATCTCATAGGGAGAAATCAGTGAAGCTATCATTATTCAGATCGTGGATCTTTTGAGCAAGGGTTAGACAATGAGGACTTGGCAGAACTGTCGCATTCCATCTACAGCTGTAAGCAATGTTTTGTCCTCATTAATATAATTTGCTTGGTCTGTTTCTTTCTAATTCGTGTTCAATCTCACATGAATTTGTCTCTTTAGTATATAGACCTATTTCAGACTAATCTTGATAGAGTAGGAAGTGGTCGTACTTTGTTTGTCTACAGGGCTTATCGAGGAGCGAAAGATTGGAGCTCAACTCGGAGTGTGCAGGGACAAACGCCGGTAAAAGGTACTTCTTTTCTCCTTCCTCCTCACACACTAGTCCACCTAGATCTAAAAGGAAGTCAATGACCATGATAAGCACTTTCTGTCTTAGAGTTAAGAGTCTAGCTCTTTGAGGAGATCTACCTATCCACAGGGAGATTTTCCTTCAACAAACCCCTTGGAGTTGTCTTTAAGATCTTTTCAGACTCTCTAAATGTGAAAAGATTGTCGAGTGATCTTGTCTCCTTTCCCACTCATTAAAAGGTTTGAAAGGGCATCTTTCAAGTGATAAATTATTTTTTTTTCGGCCTCGTGAGACTAACATTATGAATAAGGAAAACACTGGAGTCATATTTAAGTCATTTTCAAACTCTCTAAATATGAAAAACCACCGAGTTTACCTTCTCTAGACTCATTAAACAATCATACATTGAAGGGCCCATATGGGACCGAACCCTTACTTCTTCCAGTTCATTAAACAAAGGAAGATGGATTTACTGAAGGTGAGTTATATCGAGCATGTGTTACCCTCCTCAAGATTGTTAAATAAAAAAGAGGTACTCATCTATCTGGATGGGTGAAAATTTTGAAAGAAGCAAGACAAGCAGTTTTTGAGATTATTACAAGTAACCCTTACAGTCGCCCTTGAACATGTCACTTTGTCTTTGCACACATTTTAATTCCCTAAACCTATGCACTGAACCAATCCTCTGAGTTTTCTTACTCCTTTGGGTCACTTGATGAAAGTCATCGTATCCATTGCATCATCATGTCTTGGTCCATGTCATGTTTCTGTTGTTGTGCCTCAGTGTTCAAGGGAGATATCTGCCTCAAGAGTCAACCATCACAAATTTCCTGTTTCAATACTTGTGTCAGTCCATGTTCTTTTGATCAAAAAATTACATCTATGTGTTAGTTTCATGTTGTTGATGGGGGATACATCAAGGCCCTCCTTCGACGAATCTGTTCCAGTCAAATTCAACACATTATCCGGGAACTAGACTTAGAAACTAGTTAGTACCTTGGGACCTGCATGCCTCAATTGCAAGCCTCCTCATGTCCAAAAATGGGTTTACATCATTGAACTTTGATCGAATGATTCCATGGATGTTCGACTTCAAATCATCCATTCACATTCATTGTAATGTACTAGAGTACCTTGGGAATCATTGACATCAATGGTGATTTCCCTCACGCTTGTTAATGGTTTACCTCATTGACTGGTAATCAAGTGCTTTCTTCCATGTTCGACATTAGGACATCTATTCACATGGTTAGATTCGTACTACATTGGGATCTCTAAGAAGACCTTGGGTTGAGTCATCACTCTTATATGTACTTTTCCCAGATTGCGACAAAGTTTCTTTTGAACATTGACACATATACTATCACATAGATCCACTATGTATTGGTCGTGGCTATGTCTTGTCATTTCATATATCCACTTTGTATTCTTCATGGCTACGATTGGTTCAGGTCATAGGAGTATATATCCACATTGTATCTTCAGTGGATATACCTTTTTGTCAATATAATTATGGATCCGTAGTGTATTTTATGGCGGCCATACCTTGAAAGTCTTTATCACTCAAGCATAGGTATGCCTGCCTTGGGTTTGAAACATGTCATAATATTTGTTTGATGGTTGTGTGCAGCTTCTTCTAGGTTCTTTGAGTCCATACCCTTGCTCGAAAAAAGTCTACAAAGTACTTCAGTCATCAATTCCTGTCTTATGACTTCGCACTTTGGGGGGCACTTTGTTACACATAAAAATTACTCATTAGGATGTTGGCCTAGTGTCATAATCCCCAATGTCACAAGTGTCTCATTTTCGCCACAAGTGTCGCAAAATCATACTGTCATCTTTCCTATCCCATGTCTTGGAGGACATTATCAAGAACACTCAAAAGACACCTCAAAAGACTGGTTTTTAAGAGGAGAAATCATTTGATAGAGAGTAAAAGTATTTTTCCATAGAAACAACCACTAAAAAATCAATTTTGGAAGGCAACACTCCCTTATACAATGTCAGGGAGTGCCAATTCTCTGTGACCTCTTTTGGGGGAGTGTTCCAATTCTCTGTGCCCCATTCTGATGGAGCGCTGGCCTTTTTTGAGTGAATTTTTGGATTGTTGAGAGAAATCAGGGAAGAATCCCCTCATATCTATAGTTGGTTGGATTCGGATCTGAGGTCAAGGCTCGATCTTAGGGAATATCCACATCTAAAGGAGAAGAATCCTCAACTTATCCCAAGAATATCTTAAGTGTTTAGGCCTATTCAAGCCTATACAAGGAGGCCTCTTCATGGTGAAAGGGAGAGAAATTGAAGGTATCAAACTTATGATCTCATAAGGGAGATTCATCATTTAAGCATAAGCATTTTGTGTGGATTATTTGAGAAAAGGGTTCGGAAAGGAGAGATGGGAGAGGCTATTGCACCTTCATTAAAGGACTGTAAGCATTCTCTTTTGTTCTCATCAATATACATATGTTCTTGACCTGTTTCTTTAAAGGTTGTGTTTTACATGAACTTGTCTCTATTAGATAGATCTGGTTTAAAGCTAATCTTAGTGGAATAGGAAGTTTGTTTTGTCTTTGTTTGTTTGCAGGGATTATCGAGGAGCTTGGGGATCAAATCTCAGATTAGATTGTACGAGGAAGAACATCATTTAAAAGGTACTCCTTTCTTCCTCTTCTCTATACTTTAGTTTAACTAGATTTAAAAGGATGTAAGTGACCAACGTTAGCACCCTTTCTGTCTTGGTCTTAGAAGTCTAGAGCCCAAGAGGGAATCCACTTGCCCACATGGGGATTCTCCTGTAATAGTAAGTAACTCTGTCTCTAGTTCAAACAATCTAAAATTTGATGATGTTGGTGGTGTTATCCTTAGCGAGGAAATGCGATGGAAAAGCACACGTGAGCCATTAGGTAATGCATTAAACATGGAGAACAGGGGAAGAAAAAAGGATAGAGGAAAGGGCTCAGGGAACCGTGGGAATTATAGGAAGGGTATATCCAAATCTATACTAGGAAATATAGAGTGATGGAATTGTGGGAAGAAAGGAGATCTGAAGAAACACTGCAGAGCTCCAAAGAAACAAAGAGATGGACAACATGAGAAAAATTAGGAAGCAAATGTAACATGTGATGTGTTACAACATGATTTGATTCTTTCTATAGATAATATTTCTGTGTCTTGTATAGAATATTAAGGGGATTCATTTCATACCACTCCTCATAGGAAACATTTTTTAGATTATGTTCAAGGTGATTTTGGATAGGTTCATTTGGGTGATGATGCACCATGAAAAATTGTTGGAATGGGTAAGGTACAAATAAAACAAAAGAATGGAAACCAATGGCTATTGAAAGAGGTAATACATGTAACAAATCTAAGGAAAAATCTAATTTCAACATGGAGGTTGGTAAGTGAAGGCTGTATATCTATATTTATAGATAAGGTAGGTAGGTATATTTGGATCACTGGTCATAGAAAAATGATAGAAGATAGGTACATTGTATTTATGTACTCGTAATACTAATTCTTATATATATTTATCTTCTACAGGAGTGGATACAACATTGTGGCATCATAGGCTTGGATACATGAGTGAGAAGGGAATGCAAATACTTCACAGAAGAAATTTGTTGGAAAATATTAAACAAATTGATTTGGATTTCTGTGAGCATTGTGTTGTTGGAAAACAAAAGAGAGTCAGATTTCTCATAGTCGAAAAAGAAGAGAAGAGTGAAAGGTTAGAGCTTGTGCATACAAATGTATGGGGAACAAATCATGTATCATATCTTGGTTTCTCTCGATATTTTGTTACTTTTATTGATGATGCAACTAGAAAAACTTTGGTTTATTGCATTCGACAAAAATATGATGTTTTTGATACTTTTAAGAAATGAAATGATTTGGTTGAGATTAAGACAGGAAAAAGATTGAAGTGTCTCATATTAGAAAATGGAGGTGAATATTGCATCAAGGATTTTGATGATTACTGCTCATACCACAAGATTCGTAGAGAGAAGACAGTTCTAAGAACACCACAAGAAAATGGTGTATCAGAAAGGATGAACAAGACAATCATGGAGCATGTAAGGAGTATGAGATTGCATGTTGGGTTTCCCTTATAGTTATGGGAAGATGCCATAGATATTGTTGTTTACTTAATAAATAGAGTACCTTCAAGCTCTTTGGATGGTGTAATTACAGAGGAGGCATGGATAGGTAAAAAGGTAAACTATTATTTTTTGAATACTTTCAGTTGTGAAGCATTTGTCCATATTGATAAAGAAAATAGAACAAAGATTGAGGCAAAATCCAAGAAGTGTACCTTTATTGGATACAATATTAATGATTTTGGTTATTGCTTATGGGATTATGAAAATAAAAAAATCATTAGGAGTAGAGATTCCATATTCAATGATAAGGTCATGTACAAAGATTAGTTGCAGGGAAAGAAACATGAAAAAGAAAAACCAGAATACACATTGCTTGATGAGATCACTAAAAAATAAATTCCAAAGGTGCCAAAAAATCAAAATGTACAACAATGGGAGAAACAAGTACCTTAAACTCCTGCAAGTGTTGTTAGACGATCTACCGGGTTAATTAGACCCCTTGAACGATACTCTCCTTCATTGTATTATTTATTGTTGATTGATTCTAGTGAACCAAAAAGTTATGAAGAGGCACTACAAGTATGTTAGAAAATTGAGAGGGGGGGGTGAATCAGTTGTTACTGTGCTTAAACAATTATATCCATTTTTAAACTCATTACAGAACACTCAATGATGATCATAATAAATAAGCAATAGATTATTCAACATCAATCACACACATGTATAATGCAAAGACAGATATTCATAAGGAAACCCATAAAGGGTGAAAACCTCTTTTTCTTTATATGATAATTATTTTCTGTACATTATCATTCTTATGAGCACCGACTCATAATGAGGCTACCACCTCTATTTTTCAAGATTCTACTTGCTGAGAGCACCAACTCTCTGGTTTCTCTAGCACCCACTCGAAGGAAGCACCAACTCCCTGGTTTATCTAGCACCCACTAGAAGGAAGCAACAACTCTCTGGTTTCTCTAGCACCCACTAGAAGGAAGAAACAACTCCCTATGTGTTCTAGAACCAACTGGATGGAAGCACCAACTTCCAGTCACACAGGCACCAACCTATATAATAGAGAACAATAGTTCTCCCTTGCACCACCCTGCCACCCTGGTTTCTCTGGCTGCAACCAGATGAAAGCTACAACTCCCTATGTTCAAGCACTGACTTGAAACTTAGAAGAAAACAGTCCTCCCTAGCACCTCCCTACCACCCTGAGATATAAATCTTGCTATCAGTAAATTTATCACAGTGATACAATTTTTATCAATGACTTAGCGGTCTCATCACTGTTTTTCTACACTGCTCTGCTCTACCTGTATCAGTGTCTTCCTGGACACATTCCTTGTGTTTTTTGTTCTTCTAGATTTTATGCTCTGTGCACCATGTCCCTTCTATGAACCATTCCTTTTCTATGCATTTCAACTGTTGCACCCTGCCTCCTTCTACATGCATGAATGAATCTCAACAACAAAACCATCTCTTCTTTGTTATACATTTTTATAGTCTCTGTGCACCTTATGCATGCTACATGTGCTATATTTTCACATCTCCACTGAGATTCACTTCGGGATGTGCATGTCGATCTCACGCTGAGTCCTCTGCCAGTTTATCCTCGAGAGGCTTCATTCTCTATTGAAGTTCCTCCATGTTTGTTATACATGTATGCCCATTTATTCTGAGCTTCTTTTCTTTTCCTGGTAGTAACAGTCTTCAACCCATTTCCATCTGTCAGTCGACTCTATGATGAGTTAACACTCTACTGGAAGTTGCCTCGAGACACTTTGCCTTCTCTGGTGATCACCCTTAAGTCTCTTCGAGTCCTCTGGCAGAAACCATCAGTGATTTCTAGCAGTTACACTGCGAACCTCTCTAGCCTTATGCCTTTGGCACCTTTCACCTTTCCTTTCACATGTGGCCTTAGGTGGTGACAAAAAACCTATATATAAGGCTCTTTTGCGACTCATTTTTTTGGGATTTGAGGATGAGGCATCTTGACTCTCCAAGTCATGATCTACGAAATGGATCTTAGTTGTATGCTAGCTCCTCCCTTAAACCTTCAACAATGTGACCTTGGCTGTGACCACAGGCCTAATCAAAAAGGCATTTTGTGATTTTGCATTTCGTGTTTTCTCTCATGAGTCTCCTTGACTCCTCATATTGCAAACACCGAAATGGAGCCTAGGTATGATATCTCCTTCCTTCACGTTCCCATGACGATGACCAAGCACTTATCCATAAAGGGATTTCACAATTCACAATTTGGGAATTTTGTCGTGAGTCTCCGTGACTCCTCCACTTCCGGTACCTGAAATGGATCCTAGCTACACTAGCTCCTTCCCCTCACATAACCATTGGCAGTGACCACAGCCTATGCCAAAAAGGTGTTTCTCATTTCAGAATTCCTGTGATGAAGGGTCTCAACACTCCAAGTTGCAATCACCAAAACTCCGAAAATGGATCCAGATCAATGGTTCATGCTTTCTCTTGATCAACAAATCAGATTGAATCATTGTTTCATGTTTCACGATTTCGACAATATTGTGGTGAGACTTCATGACTCTCCATATCATAATATCTGAAATGGAGCTTAGCTATTAGCACCTTTCTCTAACTCTCGATGATGTGACCACAACCTATGACCACTCACTAATCATTTGAGTGCTTCACTCTTCAGATCAATGGTCCACATTCCTTAGTGATCGGACGACTATCCACCGCCCTAGAACTTCAGCTTTCGGGACTTTGGGGGAGTGTTGCTACTAAAACTATTGAAACTAAACTCCTGGAGTGACTTCATTCTTGCGTCACTCAATGACGTTTCACAAGCCTATTAGCTACCACGTGTCATTCATATTCATGATTTTCACGTTCCTAAAATGCCGAATCAACTTGACACTTGTCATTGCTTGATCGTGCCACATGTCATTGCTGATGTAGGCTACCACCTATCCTTGCTGACGTGGTCTGTCATGATCTACCTCTTGGATCTAGTGGCCCAGATTCGTCCCTGATCCAACGACTAAGATTCTTTCACTATTTTTCTTATTATGAGTTAGAGAGGTTAGGAGCCTCCTTCCTTTGATCTTTCAGTCAACGAAAAATCTATCTCTTTCCATGCATCCCTCTTGGATCAACGATCAAGATTTTATCATGATTTCACAACTTCATGAGCCTTCGTTGTGCCTGATCAATGGTCCAGATCAATCCTCGATCCAACGTCCCAGATCGTTTCGGGATATCGCATATCTCAAGTTCAAGAGGTTAGAGCACCTCCTTCCTTTGTATTTCCCGATCTGTGAAACTCTGAAATAGAGTCTTTGACGTGCTCTGATATTTCTCCATGTGTCCTCTTTGATAATGGATGGACCACCTGCGTTCGATATTTTGTAAGCCTGCTTCTCCTTGCACTTTAAAGAATGTGCAGGTTCTCCTGGATCCAACGACAGTCAGACCCCGCGCTCAGATCTAATGCTCGAGATCTATTCTCCCTCTGTGTGCTCCTCCCCCTAAGCTTATCCTTCCTGGGTGTTCTTTCCATCAATGACAAGCGCATCATTGTTGTTCTTGTAAGCATGCCAACAATCTCCCCTTTTGGCATTGATGGAAACCCTGAATGGCTGCACTATTCTGCTTAGACCTTGATCTCCAACCTTAGCATCCAGTCATGCTGTTCTTCTCACCCTTTGACATCAATGTCAAATAAATCCACACTCCCCCTAAGAAATTGCAGTAACTTTCTAGAGGTATCGAATATTCAAACAACAAAAACTCCCCCTAACAGGATGGACTCTCTTAGGTGTGATACGGGATGACACCCAGCTTCTGACGGAGACATTCAAATGGTGTCTTGGCTAGGGTTTTAGTAAAGATGTTTGCAATTTGTTCTGTGGTAGGAATGTAAAGAACTTGAAAAATCTGATTGGTGACCTGCTCTCTCAGAAAATGGGATTTTATGGGAATATGCTTGGTCTTGGAGTGTAATACAAGATTCTTTGACACACTTATGGCACTAGTGTTATCACAATGAATTGGGATCAGTGCAATATATTTTACCTCCAAGTCTGCAAGTGTCTGAATCATCCATAATACCTGAGTGCAACAAGTAGCAACAACAATGTACTCTACCTCTGTAGTTGATAAAGAAGTGGAACCTTTCTTTTTACTCAACCACGCTACTAGAGAATCTCCTAAGTAGAACGCACCTCCACTCGTGATTTTCCTTTCATCCATGCAGTTAGCCCAATCAACATCTGAGTAGATTGATAATTGAAAATTCTGATTCTTAGGATACCATAAGACATAGTTCATTGTTTCTTTCAAATATTTAAATATTCTTTTGACAACTAGAAAATGACTCTGTTTAGGTGTAGAATGATACCTTCCTACCATTCCAACAACATGCATTATGTTTGGACAAGATGTTATGATGTATAACAGGCTGCCTATCATTGATCTATATGAACTTTGATTAACATCAGGTGAGTCATCGTCCTTTCTTAATTTGCATCCAGTAACCATAGGTGTGCCCATAGGTTTATAATCTTCCATTTGAAACCTTTTCAAAATTTCTCTTATATATTTTTCTTGAGAAAGAAACATGCCTTTAGACCTCTGAGTAATTTGCATACCAAGAAAAAATGACAGTTCCCCTATCATAGACATTTCAAACTTAGACTCCATGGTAGAAGAAAACCATTGAACCAATGAATCATTATGACAGTCGAAGATGATGTCATCTACATAGACCAACATGATGAGCAAATCATTACCCTCTGTTTTGATATATATATTGTTGTCAACTATTCCTCTCTTGAACCCTTTGTTTTGAAGATATGTATCCAGTCTATGATACCAGGTATGAGGGGCTTGTTTCAACCCATATAAATATTTCTTCAACTTGCATACAAAGTCAGGTTTATCTGACAGTTCGAAACCCTCTGGTTGTTCCATATATACTTCTTCTTTTAAATCTCCATTTAGAAAAGATGACTTGACATCCATTTGATAGACTTTAAACCTTTTATGACAAGCATAGGCAAGAAATATACTGATAGCTTCTAATCTTGCTACGGGCGCAAATGTTTCATCAAAATCCAGTCCTTTTATTTGAGCATAACCCTTCTAGACCAATCTTTATTTGTTCCTGACAACTTGTCCCTCCTCATTCAATTTATTCTTAAAGATCCATTTGGAGCCTATGACATTTTTATCGTCAGGTCTACGAACCATCTCCCAAGTATTGTTTTTCTCAATCTGGTCAAGTTCATCATTCATGGCTTTAACCCAATGGTCATATTTACTGGTTTCATTAAAGTTATTGGGTTCCATCATTGACATGAAGTCTATATGGGATTTCTCGATGTTTTTGATTATCCTTCTCCTGGTTTGTACACCTTTGTCTTTTTCACCAAATATCTTACTTGTAGGATGATTCTTTTGAGTGATTCTAGAGGAGGAATTTGATGTTGTCTGTTGATTTGAGTCTGTCTGAATATTTGCATCTTCATTTGGCTCACAGTCTTTTTGTTTTGATTCTTGGACTTGTTTATCTTAAACTTCATCTATATCCTTTGTTGTTGATTAAGTATTGTTTACCTCTCTTACTAGGATTCCTTCTTCAACTTTTATGTCAATACAGTCAACCAATCTATGAAACCTCTTATTATAGCATCTGTATCCTTTACTGTTTGTAGCATACCCTAAGAAGATGCCTTCATCAGCCCTGTCATCATACTTTCCAAGGTTCTCATCATTATTCTTTATGTAACACTTACTTCCAAATACTTTGAAGTGTTTGATTGAAGCAGGTCTCCCATACCACAGTTCATAGGGTGTCTTTTCGGTGTGTGGTCTGAGGTGGGATTTGTTAAGAACATGGACTATTGTGTGTATTGCTTCTACGCAGTAGGTTTGACCAATGTTCTTCTCATTCATCATTGACCTGGCCATTCGCTGCACTGTTTTGTTTTGCCTCTCAACTACTCCATTTTGTTGTGGATTTCTTGGGATTGTGTATTCTCTCTTGATCCCATGTTTATCTCAGAATTCCTTGAACTCACTTGACATAAATTCACCTCCTCTGTATGCTCTTACTTCCTTTAACCTCTTGCTTGTTTGATTCTCAATTAAATCCTTAAATATTTTAAATTTCTCATATGCTTCAGATTTTTCCTTGAGAAAGGAAACCCAAGTAAGTATGGAGTAATCATCAATGATCAGCATGAAGTAGTTTTCTTTCCCTGTGCCTTCTGGTCTTGATGGTCCACATAAATCCATATGGACTAGTTGGAGTGGTTTCTCTATTGAAGTAGAACTCTTGTATTTAAACTGTGTCCTGGTTAGCTTTCCTACTTGGGGTTTACACACAAAGTTTTGTGGCTTTGATATTCTTGAAAGATCTTTTACTGTCTCAAGATTTTTGAGCTTGATTAAGTGATCAAACTTTAGACGTCCAAGTCTCCTATGCCATAACCAACTCTCATCATGTTTTCTTAGATGACACTCTTCTCTATCTTCTTTCAACACATATACATTATTTTCTGTCCTTATGTCTTTAGCCACCACTTGTCC
>ML823446.1:48334-69712 GCA_009831015.1 Picea engelmannii
GAGACAGATATTCCTAAGGAAACCCATAAAGGGTGAAAACCTCTTTTTCTTTATATGATAATTATTTTCTGTACATTATCATTCTTATGAGCACCGACTCATAATGAGGCTACCACCTCTATTTTGCAAGATTCTACTTGCTGAGAGAGCCAACTCTCTGGTTTCTCTAGCACCCACTCGAAGGAAGCACCAACTCCCTGGTTTATCTAGCACCCACTAGAAGGAAGCAACAACTCTCTGGTTTCTCTAGCACCCACTAGAAGGAAGAAACAATTCCCTATGTTTTCTAGAACCAACTGGATGGAAGCACCAACTTCCAGTCACACAGGCACCAACCTGTATAATAGAGAACAATAGTTCTCCCTTGCACCACCCTGCCACCCTGGTTTCTCTGGCTGCAACCAGATGGAAGCTACAACTCCCTATGTTCAAGCACTGACTTGAAACTCAGAGGACAACAGTCCTCCCTAGCACCTCCCTAGCACCCTGAGATATAAATCTTTCTATCAGTAAATTTATCACAGTGATACAATATTTATCAATGACTTAGCGGTCTCATCACTGTTTTTCTACATTGCTCTGCTCTACCTGTATTAGTGTCTTCCTGGACACATTCCTTGTGTTTTTTGTTCTTCTGCCTTTTATGCTCTGTGCACCATGTCCCTTATATGCACCATTCCTTTTCTATGCATTTCAACTGTTGCACCCTGCCTCCTTCTACATGCATGAATGACTCTCAACAGCAAAACCATCTCTTCTTTGTTCTACATTTTTATAGTCTCTGTGCACCTTGTGCATGCTACATGTGCTATATTTTCACATCTCCACTGAGCTTCACTTCGGGATGTGCATGTCGATCTCACGCTGAGTCCTCTGCCAGTTTATCACTGAGAGGCTTCATTCTCTATGGAAGTTCCTCCATGTTTGTTCTACATGTATACCCATTTATTCTGAGCTTCTTTTCTTTTCCTGGCAGTAACAGTCTTCAACCCATTTCCATCTGTCAGTCGACTCTATGATGAGTTAACACTCTACTGGAAGTTGCCTCAAGACACTTTGACTTCTCTGGTGATCACCCTTAAGTCTCTTCGAGTCCTCTGGCAGAAACCATCAGTGATTTCTAGCAGTTACACTGCGAACCTCTCTAGCCTTATGCCTTTGTCACCTTTATCCTTTCCTTTCACATGTGGCCTTAGGTGGTGACAAAAAACCTATATATAAGGCTCTTTTGTGACTCATTTTTTGGGGATTTGAGGATGAGGCATCTTGACTCTCCAAGTAATGATCTACGAAATGGAGCTTAGTTGTATGCTAGCTCCTCCCTTAAACCTTCGACAATGTGACCTTGGCTGTGACCACAGGCCTAATCAAAAAGGCATTTCGTGATTTTTCATTTCGTGTTTTCTCTCGTGAGTCTCCTTGACTCCTCATATTGCAAACACCGAAATGGAGCCTAGCTATGATATCTCCTTCCTTCACGTTCCCACGACGATGACCAAGCACTTATCCATAAAGGGCTTTCACAATTCACAATTCGGGAATTTTGCCGTGAGTCTGTGTGACTCCTCCACTTCCGGTACCTGAAATGGATCCTAGCTACACTAGCTCCTTCCCCTCACATAACCATTGGCAGTGAACACAACCTACGCCAAAAAGGTGTTTCTCATTTCAGAATTCCTGTGATGAAGGGTCTCAACACTCCAAGTTGTGATCACCAAAACTCCGAAAATGGATCTAGATCAATGGTTCATTCTTTCTCTTGATCAACAACTTAGATTGAATCATTGTTTCATGTTTCACGATTTCGACAATATTGTGGTGTGACTTCATGACTCTCCATATCACGATATCTGAAATGGAGCTTAGCTATTAGCACCTTCCTCCAACTCTTGATGATGTGACCACAACCTATGACCACTCACTAATCATTTGAGTGCTTCACTCTTCAGATCAATGGTCCACATTCCTTGGTGATCGGACGGGTATCCACCGCCCTAGAACTTCAGCTTTCAGGACTTTGGGGGAGTGTTGCTAATAAAACTCCTGAAACTAAACTCCTGGAGTGACGTCATTCTTGCATCACTCAATGACGTTTCACAAGCCTATTAGCTACCACATGTCATTCATATTCATGATTTTCACATTCCTAAAATGTCGAATCAACTTGACACTTGTCATTGCTTGATCGTGCCACATGTCATTGCTGATGTAGGCTACCACCTATCCTTGCTGACGTGGTCTGTCACGATCTACCTCCTGTATCTAGTGGCCCAGATTCGTCCCTGATCCAACAACTAATATTCTTTCACTATTTTTCTTATTGTGAGTTAGAGAGGTTAGGAGCCTCCTTCCTTTGACCTTTCAGTCAACGAAAAAGCTATCTCTTTCCATGCATCCCTCTTGGATCAACGATCAAGATTTTATCATGATTTCACAACTTCATGAGCCTTCATTATGCCTGATCAATGGTCCAGATCAATACTCGATCCAACGACCCAGATCGTTTCAGGATATCGCATATCGCGAGTTCAAGAGGTTAGAGCACCTCCTTCCTTTGGATTTCCCGATCTGTGAAACTATGAAACAAAGTCTTTGACGTGCTCTGATATTTCTCCACGTGTTCTCTTTGATAATGGATGGACCACCTGTGTTCGGGATTTTGTAAGCCTACTTCTCCTTGCACTTTAAAGAACGTGCAGGTTCTCCTGGATCCAACGACAGTCAGAACCCGCACTCAGATCTAATGCTCGAGATCTATTCTCCCTTTGTGTGCTCCTCCCCCTAATCTTATCCTTCCTGGGTGTTCTTTCCATCAATGACAAGCGCATCATTGTTGTTCCTGTAAGCATGCCAACAATCTCCCCTTTTGGCATTGATGGAAACCCTGAATGGCTGCACTATTCTACTTAGACCTTGATCTCCAACCTTAGCATCCAGTCATGCTGTTATTCTCACCCTTTGAAATCAATGTCAAAGAAATACACACTCCCCCTAAGCAATTGCAGTAACTTTCTAGAGGTATCGAATATTCAAACAACAAAAACTCCCCCTAACAGGATGGACTCTCTTAGGTGTGAGACGGGATGACACCCAGCTTCTGACGGAGACATTCAAATGGTGTCTTGGCTAGGGGTTTAGCAAAGATGTCTGCAATTTGTTCTGTGGTAGGAATGTAAAGAACTTGAAAAATCTGATTGGTGACCTGCTCTCTCAGAAAATGGAATTTTATAGGAATATGCTTGGTCTTAGAGTGTAATACAAGATTCTTTGACACACTTATGACACTAGTGTTATCACAATGAATTGGGATCAGTGCAGTATATTTTACCTCCAAGTCTGCAAGTGTCTGAATCATCCATAATACCTGAGTGCAAAAAGTAGCAACAATAATGTACTCTGCCTCTGTAGTTGATAAAGAAGTGGAACCTTTCTTTTTACTCAACCACGCTACTAGAGAATCTCCTAAGTAGAATGCACCTCCACTCGTGATTTTCCTTTCATCCATGTAGTTATCCCAATCAACATCTGAGTAGATTGATAATTGAAGATTCTGATTCTCAGGATACCATAAGACATAGTTCATTGTTTCTTTCAAATATTTAAATATTCTTTTGACTGCTAGAAAATGACTCTGTTTAGGTGCAGAATGATACCTTCCTACCATTCCAACAACATGCATTATGTTTGGACAAGATGTTATGATGTATAACAGGCTGCCTATCATTGATATATATGAACTTTGATTAACATCAAGTGAGTCATCGTCCTTTCTTAATTTGCATCCAGTAACCATAGGTGTGCCCATAGGTTTATAATCTTCCATTTGAAACCTTTTCAACATTTCTCTTATATATTTTTCTTGAGAAAGAAACATGCCTTCAGACCTCTGAGTAATTTGCATACCAAGAAAAAATGACAGTTCCCCTATCATAGACATTTCAAACTCAGACTCCATGGCAGAAGAAAACCATTGAACCAATGAATCATTATGACAGTCGAAGATGATGTCATCTACATAGACCAACATGATGATCAAATCATTACCCTCTGTTTTGATATATATATTGTTGTCAACTATTCCTCTCTTGAACCCTTTGTTTTGAAGATATGTATCCAGTCTGTGATACCAGGCATGAGGGGCTTGTTTCAACCCATATAAATATTTCTTCAACTTGCATACAAAGTCAGGTTTATCTGACAGTTCGAAACCCTCTGGTTGTTCCATATATACTTCTTCTTTTAAATATCCATTTAGAAAAGATGACTTGACATCCATTTGATAGACTTTAAACCTTTTATGACAAGCATAGGCAAGAAATATTCTGATAGCTTCTAATCTTGCTACGGGCGCAAATGTTTCATAAAAATCCAGTCCTTTTATTTTAGCATAGCCCTTCTAGAACAATCTTTCTTTGTTCCTGACAACTTGTCCCTCCTCATTCAATTTATTCTTAAAGATACATTTGGAGCCTATGACATTTTTATCGTCAGGTCTACGAACCATCTCCCAAGTATTGTTTTTCTCAATCTGGTCAAGTTCATCATTCATGGCTTTAACCCAATGGTCATATTTACTGGTTTCATTAAATTTCTTGGGTTCCATCATTGACATGAAGTCTATATGGGATTTCTCGATGTTTTTGATTATCCTTCTCTTGGTTTGTACACCTTTGTCTTTTTCACCAAATATCTGACTTGTAGGATGATTCTTTTGAGTGATTCTAGAGGAGGAATTTGATGTTGTCTGTTGATTTGAGTCTGTCTGAATATTTTCATCTTCATTTGGCTCATAGTCTTTTTGTTCTGATTCTTGGAATTGTTCATCTTAAACTTCATCTATATCCTTTGTTGTTGATTAAGTATTCTTTACCTCTCTTACTAGGATTCCTTCTTCAACTTTTATGTCAATACAGTCAACCAATCTATGCAAACTCTTATTATAGCATCTGTATCCTTTACTGTTTGTAGCATACCCTAAGAAGATGCCTTCATTAGCCCTGTCATCATACTTTCCAAGGTTCTAATCATTATTCTTTATGTAACACTTACTTCCAAATACTTTGAAGTGTTTGATTGAAGCAGGTCTCCCATACCACAGTTCATAGGGTGTATTTTCGGTGTGTGGTCTGAGGTGGGATTTGTTAAGAACATGGACTGTTGTGTGTATTGCTTCTACGTAGTAGGTTTGACCAATGTTCTTCTCATTCATCATTGACCTGGCCATTCACTGCACTGTTTTGTTTTGCCTCTCAACTACTCCATTTTGTTGTGGATTTCTTGGGATTGTGTATTCTCTCTTGATCCCATGTTTATCTCAGAATTCCTTGAACTCACTTGACATAAATTCACCTCCTTTGTATTCTCTTACTTCCTTTAACCTCTTTCCTGTTTGATTCTCAGTTAAATCCTTAAATATTTTAAATTTCTCATATGCTTCAGATTTTTCCTTGAGAAAGGAAACCCAAGTAAGTCTGGAGTAATCATCAATGATCAACATGAAGTAGTTTTCTTTCCCTGTGCCTTTTGGTCTTGATGGTCCACATAAATCCATATGGACTAGTTGGAGTGGTTTCTCTATTGAAGTAGAACTCTTGTATTTAAACTGTGTCCTGGTTAGCTTTCCTACTTGGGGTTTACACACAAAGTCTTGTGGCTTTGATATTCTTGAAAGATCTTTTACTGCCTCAAGATTTTTTAGCTTTATTAAGTGATCAAACTTTAGACGTCCAAGTCTCCTATGCCATAACCAACTCTCATCATGTTTTCTTAGATGACACTCTTCTCTATCTTCTTTCAACACATATACATTATTTTCTGTCCTTATGTCTTTAGCCACCACTTGTCCTGAGTTTACTAACTTTATCTTGCAGTCCTTGGAAGTGAATACCACTTCACATCCTGTCACACATTTGACTTACACTGAGCAGATTATGTTTCAGCCCATCTACAAGTAGAACATCTTAAGCTTTTCCTTTTCCATTACTTAAACTCACCATCCCTTTACCCTTGATTTTACCTAGAGAATTATTTCCAAAGGTTATGTTTCCTGATTTGCTTTCACTTAGAGATAGTGTTAGAACCCTATAATGTACCTTTTTGCTCATACTTTTTGCTATCATTACATCCTTTTCCCATTCATATTTAAGCCTACATTATCACCTTAATCTATTTTTCCAAAGGTATATAACGTTTCTTCTCTTTGCTATATGTTTAATTTGTTTTACATGTAATTTTACATTACTCTCATACTTAGCCATTAATCAGAATTATATAGTTGTTGAAACAGCTTGAAGACTGCAGTTAATATATCGTTGCTTCTTGAAGACCATGTTGCTGAAAGAGTCAAAGAGTACGCAAATCCCATTGCTGAAACAGTCCGTGATTTGCGATGCTGAAACAACATTTCACATACAGCAGTAACAAGAAAAAGGAGCTGTTACACTGGCTCCAACAATTGTACCTCAAGCCAACACCATTACAATTGTTGCTGCTTGAAGACAGATTCATTGTTGAAATAGTCAAACAGTGTGCAAATCCCGTTGCTGAAACAGTCTGTGATTTGCGATGCTGAAACAATATTTCACATACAACAGTAACAAGAAAAGATAAATAAAGGAGCTGTTACACCGGCTGCAATAGCTGTACCTCAAGCATGTACCATTACAACCACTGTAACCACATTTTGCTACGAAATATCAGAATATCCTATTCCAGCATAGAAGATTAGATCAGACTAAGAATAGGATTTGTATGTACACATGTAATTTTATGCTTAATTGTATTAAGAGGATTCTCCTCTTTAAATAGGGGAGAAATCAACATTAGGGGAAGATTATGAAAGGCTTAGCTAGAAAGAAATTACAGAGAAGGAGCGTGTTCACTTTGGATATTGTAAATCGTCACATTTGACATATGAATAAAAGATCATTCTGAACATTTCTTCTTAGTTCCTTTCATTTCTGGGGAATCTTGTGAGAAGGAGAGGGCCCACCTTCTTCACAAGATTCACCCATTAGTTTTTGTAGTGTGTTAGTATTGTTTTTATCTATACCTTGTTAAAACTCTGTTTTGCTGAAACTATGTTTCCACTGATTGTTACATCATTTTCATACAATTCATTCCTAGGTAATTGTTAATCATTTTGATTAGTAATTCTATTTGCAGAATGAGTTTATGAAAGTGTGATAGTCATAGACAGGTGCTGAAGATTCCTACTTTGGGGAATAGGGTCCTTTTCTCTGTTATAGGATAGTTAGTCTTCGGTAATTGTTAATCATTTTGATTAGTAATTCTGTTTGTAGAATGAGTTTATGAAAGTGTGATAGTCAGAGACAGGTGCTGAAGATTCCTACTTTGGGGAATAGGGTCCTGTTCTCTGTTACAGAATAGTTAGTCTTCTTTGCAGTATGCTGAAAGGTTCATTTTTCCTAGGTTGTTGTTTCTTAATGTAATCCATGATTCTTCTGATAATTATTTCCTTTTGAATCTTAAATTCTGCAATAGATAGATTGCTTTTACTGTAATTCAGAGTAGAACTTCAGTCTGTTCAAAGAAAGGTGTGATTAGTGTAACTTTTATTGCAACTTTGGATTTCTTTTGAGATTGATCATATACAGTTTGTAATTGCCTTTGAAATAAACAAACTTCCTTGGGTTGGCAATTTATGCAACACTTGATTGTTTTAATTAATAAGCAATTATAGTGACCAACATTTTGGTGCCATTGCCGAGGAAGGAAATTATAGATTTCAAAAGCAGTTACATTTTTCTTTCAGATGTACAGATTGCATGAGAGGATGCATACCCCCAAGGAAACTGACCCTACAGGTGGCAGGGGCAGAGGAAGAGGAGGAAGAAAGACTTTTATTGACACAATTATCTCAAAATTTGAATCTGTTGTTCCTCAACAATCAATCTCTCGAAAACCAAAGCCTCAACCTTCCTTTCAAGCGAACTTTGAAACGAAGACAGTTGAAAAACCATCAGACAACATTGAGGATCGAGCAAGTGCAGTAGGGGAACAAACAGAAGAAACCATGGATGGATATAATGAAGAACTGCACCATGAAGAATAGGTAGGTCTTGAAGCAGAGGTAAATGATGAAAAATATTTTTCTACCTTAGCATTTCCTATTGGTGATTTTCCTAGAGGAGTAGCTCGCATGAAGAATATTCCACTTTCAGCTTTACCTAACTTTCATGGTTTATCTTCTGAAGATCCTGATGAATTCCTTTTCGAGTTTGACATATTATGCAGAAGTTATGATTACATTTCCAATGCTAAAAAATTAAAGCTATTTTCAACAACATTAAAGGGAAATGCATTAAGATGGTTCATGAGTCTTGGAGGTCATGTAATCACAACATGGGATCAGATGAAACAAAAATTTCTGCACAAATATCAAGACTATTACTGAACAAGAGAAAAAAGAGAGGAACTATTCAAGATGATACATAAAGAGGATGAAAATCTGGAGGACTTTGTGGAAAGGCTACAGTATAATCTACAAATATCGAGTCACCCTGATGTAAGTAAAGATATTCTTAAAACAATATTATTAAAAGGAGTAAGGGATGACTGTCTAGATATGCTAAATATGCTTGGAAAATGGGACATATCTAAAGAATCATATGATGAAATTGTTAACCTCTGTAAAATATGTTCAAGAGGAGTTGCAAGGAATAGATCAAATAGCAGGGATACCACATTTTCAAGAGTTCAAAAATCAGCCAGTGGAGGAGAAACAAGAGTCGAAATAGGTAATCTACTTGAGGAATTTAAAACTGAAATGTTAAGTTATTTTGCTTCACAAATTGACACCTTGCAGATTAAAAAGAAACAAGCCGAAGCAGAAGTAGCTCTGTCCATCTTTTGTTCCAAATGCAGAGAAAAGCACCCACGAAGAGAATGCCCATTGGACAAAAAGCCAATCTGCACCATTTGTGATAAGGATCATTAAACTCAACAATTCCCTTCTTTACCAAGAATTAAAGTATCATTACAACCAACTGATGAAGAAGCTGAAGCTATCTATCTTTTGACACAGAGAAGGAAATGACAACCGTGGGGACAAGGTATGAATCCTAATATGCCATTTACATCTTTTAATCATTGGAATAATTATCCTCTTTTATTCAAGCAAATTACCCTCCCTTTAACCAAATGCAATACCCACCCTCCAATCAAATGAATTACCCACCCATGCAACAAACAAACCCTCCCTTTTTAGACCCAACAATATGGACACCCTGGTCTTCACAACAAAAACCTTACCTTAACCAATGGAATCCAAATTGGAGAGGTCAACAACCCCCGTTCCCAAATCTTTCCTCAATTTTAATCACAACTTCAACAACCACTCCTTTTACCATCAGGTGCTCCACCGAATAATCAAATGATGAGGCCCCAACTACTTGTACAACCTAACCCTAACCCCAATAATAAGGCTGTGCAGTGCATTGATATTCAAAACCAGCCTATACTTTCTCTTTTCCCTGCATAATGCAATGATATTCATTTATGATCTGGGAAAATAGTAGAACCTATCATTGATGATGTTACCTCCTTTGATTTTGATAAAGAAGAAATAAAAAAACATGATTTACCTGAAGAGGTACAACCGTCCTCAAACACTGTTGCTGAAACAAAAGAACCACCATTCTCTGAGTGTTTAGCTTTGACTAAAACTCCTGAGCCACTTGCTTTCAATCTTCTAGGGGAATAAGAAAATCTCTATGTCAAAATTCCACTATTACAAGCACTAAGAGATATACCAATTTATGCCAGAACTATGCAAGACATTTGTGTTAAGAAACTTGGTAGGAAAACTAAAGATCCCCTCACAGTTCTTGTCATGGGTGATTTGTCTGCAATAATGTCGGGTAAAGATCCTCCAGTTAAATATGGTGATCCCGACCATCCTACTGTCACAGTGAAAGTTGGAAAAAAAATAATCCCTCGAGTTCTGGTCGACTTAGGTGCTGCTATCAATATTATGACTCTTGAAACTTCACAACTGTTACAACTGAAGAATGAAATTAGAGATACCCCAACCATTCTAGAATTAGCTGACCATTCTACAATCAAACTAGAAGGATTCATTGAAGACCTAATCATCTCAGTTGAGTCCTGGAATTATCCAGCTGACTTTGTGGTATTACAACCTAAAACAAAGTTGGGGGGTCATCCTCTAATTTTGGGTAGACCTTGGCTAGCCACAAAAGATGCCTTTATCAGGTGTAGATCTAGTTCAATGACAATTTCTAATGGATATGAGACCAAACAGCTTACCCTCTACCCTCACGCTACACCCTTGATTAATAATGACAATTCCTTATGGGTGGACTTTGATGATCAAACTACTCAACCTATCTTGACTATTGGACAAGCCTTAAGCCTTAAAGATGCCATTGAGGATGAAGTAATTAATAATTTTATTTGTGAACCCTCCTCTGTGACTCCAGAAACACATAATCAACTAGCTACACTTTTGGAGTCAGATACCCAGGAAAACCTTAACTCTGAAGACCTACCTCAAACATCAACTACCATCTCTTCTAAAAGTATACCAGTAGAAATTGAACCTGGCAAAACACTGAATATAAACCCCAACTTGACAGTTGCTGAAACACAACAATTAATGAAGTTACTTCTTGAACATAAGGAAGCATTTGCATGGGACTATACAAATATGAAGGGAATCTCTCCTGAATTATGTACTCATTGTATCTATATCAAGGAAGATTGTCGACCGATCTGCCAATCTCAACGACGAATGAACCCTAATTTAAGAGAAATTCTTAAAGAGGAACTTCAAAAATTGCTTAATGCAGGGTTTATATATCCTATATCTGACAGTGAATGGGTTTCCCCATTGGTAATAGTTCCTAAGAAAAATGGGAAATGGAGTGTGTGTGTAGATTATAGAGCCTTAAATAAAGCCACTCAAAAATATCACTTCCCGTTACCATTCATTGATTAGGTGTTCGATAGTTTGTCAGGGAAGAAATTCTTCTCTTTCTTAGATGGTTTAAGTGGGTATAACCAGATCAAAATCGCACCCCAAGACCAAGATAAGACCACTTTTACTAGCCCATGGGGAACTTTTGCTTATAGAGTCCTCCCATTTGGACTATGTAATGCACCAACAACCTTTCAAAGAGAAGTTATAGGAATCTTTTCTGATATGATTAATGACTCTATGAAAATTTTTATGGATGATTTTACCCCTTATGGTGTCTCTTTCGAGGAAGCACTACAAAATCTTGAGAAAGTACTTAACCGATGTATACAAGCTCACCTCTCCTTAAGCACCTAAAAATGTCATATGATGATGAGTGAAGGAGTGGTACTTGGACACCTTATTTCATCTCAAGGAATTCAGGTAGATCCATCCAATATACAAGTTATTAAAGACCTTCCTATTCCCAAAACCCAAATAGATGTGAGAAGTTTCTTAGGACATGCTCGATACTATAGAAGATTTATCAATTTTTTTTCCAAAATAGCTTCTCCTTTGGTTGTGTTATTTATGAAAAATATTGAATTCAAGTGGACTAATCTTTGCCAGGAAGCATTTGATGCACTCAAACATTAGTTATCTACAACTCCTATTCTAAGAGGACCTGATTGGGCACTTCCCTTTCATATATCCTTTGATTCTTCAGATACTGCAATAGGAGCTATCTTGGGACAATAAGAAAATCATCTCCCTTATGCCATCTACATTAGCAAGAATATGAGTCCTGCTGAACTTAACTATACAGTTACTGAAAATGAATTTTTAGCAGTTATCTATGCTAGTAATAAATTTTGACATTACATCACTGGTTATTCTACTTTTTTCCATACTGATCACTCAACTATTAAATATTTAATGAATAAATCTGTCACAAATGCTCGAGTCACCAGATGGTTACTATTATTACAAGAATTTGATATTACAATTGTAGATAGACCAGGAAAAGAAAATGTAGTTGTTGATTTCCTTTCTCGGTTAACACCTGATGATAATACTCTAGTAGATGATTCCTTTCCTGATGAATATTTATTTGCAGTATCTTCTCACTCACCATGGTATGTAGACATCACTAATTATTTGGTTGCAGGAAAGTTACCACCACACCCATCCCACCGAGAGAAAAGAAAAATCATTCAACAAAGTGCTCGATATAGTTGGATAAGTGGGTGTCTTTTCCACACAGAACTTGATCAGGAAATCTGAAGATGCATTAAAGAACATGAGGTTTATGATTTACTAAAATCTTGTCATGATGGCCCTTGTGGAAGGCATTTTTCTGATAAAAGAACAACACATAAAATTCTCAGAATGGGTTATTATTGGCCCTCACTTTTTAAAGATGCAAAGAAATATGTTTGGGCCTATGATAGCTGTCGAAGAATGGGTCAGCCTAATCATAGAGATGAAATGCCATTAAATCCCCAGGTAGTACTCAAACCATTTGAAAGATGGGCCTTAGACTTTGTAGGACCCATTAACCCTCCATCCAATCAAAAAGTTTATATAGTAGTCTACACAGATTATATGACCAAATGGGTGGAGGCTAAAACACTCCATAGAGCTACTGAAGAAGTTGTTCTAGATTTTTTATTTGAAGATATCTTTATCAGATTTGGAGTGCCTAGATAATTAGTCACAGATGGAGGACCTCCTTTCAGCTCTCATGGTTTTAAAGACACCCTTAAAAAATATCATAGTCATCATAGAATGACTATACCATATGACCCCCAAGCCAATGGACAGGTGGAAAGCACAAATAAAGTAATAGAAGCCATTCTCACAAAAACAGTGAAGGAAAATTGGAAGGATTGGTCTCAAAGGCTCCCTGAAGCATTATGCGCCTACAGAACTACCTGGAGAAATACTACAGGATTCTCCCCCTATGAATTAGTTTATGGAAAAAGTGTTGTCTTTCCTGTGGAATTTGAAATCGAAACCTTAAGAACTGCTTTAGATGTCAACCTTGATTTGACTGATGCACAAACAACCAGGTTGCAGTAGCTTAATGAATTGGATGAAAAAAGATTAGATGCCATTCACCAGAAAACTATGATTCAACAACAAAGAACAAAATGGCATGATAAAATCATCAAGCATAAGAAATTCCAAAAAGGTAATTGGGCTCTATTGTACGATTCTCGGTTTAAAGAATTTCAAGGGAAACTACGTACAAGATGGCTAGGACCCTACGAAGTGGATACTGTTTTCCCCAATGGAACAATAAGGCTCCTAACAATTGAAGACTCTAAATCACCATTATTAGTGAATGGTCATCGGCTCCATCTGTACCAGTGCCCCATTTCCAAAGAAGATTTTAAGGCCACATGTGTGGCAGATTCACATTATCTCTTTTTAGAGGAGCTTCATGCCCCTCATTGCAGTTAATTTTTTTGAATTTTATTCTTTAGTATTAGATTAAATTTCTTTTACTAATAATCCATGTCAAAGAACGACATGTTACAATTGATGTTTTTGCAAATTCTCGATCCAGAGAAGGCCTACCAAGAAAGGACAATCTTACTACAAGAAGATCCAAGCTTCATTTTGTGAAGCATTGCTCCCTCTTTCTTCAATCCATTCATATTCATTTCCCATTCAACATTCCCATCATTCATCCCCTTTTATTTTCTTTCCTTTCCATTGATGAAACACCTTTTTCCCATTTTCCCATTGCTGAAACACCACTCTTCAGCAACATTTTTCCCATTTTCCCATTGCCGAAACACCACTCTTCAACAACATTTTCTCCACTTTTTTCCCATTGCTGAAACACCACTCTTCAACAACATTTTTTCCATTTTTTCCCATTGTTGAAACACCACTCTTCAGCAACATTTTTCCCATTTTCCCATTGCTGAAACACCACTCTTCAACAACATTTTTCCCATTTTCCCATTTCTGAAACACCACTCTTCAGCAACATTTTCCCCATTGCTGAAACACCATTTCTTCAACAGTATTTTCCATTGTTAAAACATCACTCTTTAGCAAACATTTTTCCATTCTCTTCCTGTTGCTGAAACACCATTTTTTAGCATTTCCTGTCAATAAAAACATCCTTTTCAGCTCTTTCGCTCTCACTTCTCCTATTTTCATACTACATTCTGTCCTTTCACTACCTTCTCCCATGATTAAACAAACCCTTGATACAATTTCTCTCATAAATCCAAAGTCTCTCCCATGGTTACTGTAGACCTATTATGGACATGCACTATATTTTTCGAAGTACAAATCAAAGGTAAAGATGAGGTATGTAAACTTTATATGTAAATACAATTGAACTATGGCTAATGAGAAGATCCCGATTCATTATTATCATTCACTTAAAGTCACTATTTTAGCCGTAGTGGGGGGGGGGATATCGAAATTTTACGCCATCATTTCACATGAACCGACTATCGTCACTTCTTTTTACCCATCATTTCATTTTTTTTTTCACCATCATTTGCATGCCCTCATCCTCAAAACTTACTCTGTTCTGGTGCGGTTACTTGACGCTCTGAATGTGCATTCTACTGAGCTGAATAGCTATGGGAGGTCCTATTATACAATACGAACTCGCCACAATAACCCTGCTAGAACTGTATCTAGAAGTCTACCAAATCTTTCAGCAAGCAGACTGGCTAGGTTATTTTCATAGGGTCTAGGGATTTGATCAACAACAGGTTCTTCAATTTGCTCGGAATATTCAACAAGACCATTCTATTGTTCAAGGGGTTTGGATTCTAGTCACAGAGGATGATATCACACAGGTTTCGGGGCTTCCTGTCACTTGCATTCATTGGTTCAGCCGCAAACACATTATCCTTAATGCCCAACAAGATTTTCTCTTGCCAGGAGAACAAGTTGAGCCTAAAGGCCGGGGTGTTCGACTTAGCTCGTTGTTGCCTCCTTGGTCGAAAGTTGTAGAGTTTTTCAATCACTACCTTACCTGTGAAGGCCGATACTAGGTAGTTTACCAGTCTGACTTTGTCCTGTTATCTCATTTACGACATGCTAGACTGGTTAACATTCCTTACTATCTGCTTGGATGTCTTAGAAATATGTCGCATTATTGTAAACAGGCTAAAAATCCCACCCTTTCCCTCACCCATCATCGTCTCATTCAATTACTCATCCAAAAGGGTTTTACCCAACAAAACCCTCTCCTAAACAACCCACCCATAAACCCTTAGGAAGCTGCTGAACATCCTGAAAATCCTCATGAAGAGAAACCACAAAACCTTCCCGACCTTCCGGAAATACCTATTAATCCGCTTACAAACCTAATTGATCTAATTAACCCTCCTACCATCCCAAGTCTGCCCCACAATTTACCAGAATCATCTACCCCTACTGTTTATATCCTTAGCAATGATTCTGAAGAAGATAAACCTAATAACCCTCCCTGCCCCATCACTAAGGAAAAACCCACATGCAAAAGAAAGAAGCAAACTACTACTTTTACTTCCTTTTTACCTAAAAAATGAACGAGGGATTCAACAAAAGCAACCACTACTACCATTACCCTAAACCCCCAACCCATTTTTCTAAAAACCCATACACCTCCACTCTCCCAAATCCTGAAATTTTTACCTGTTCAACCCATGGGCATTGAAACACAAGAACCAAAGGCCCAAGGTGCTACAACATCATTTTCTTTACATCAAGTAGCTGTCACACAAGAACCAACTACTCATTCAGTAGCTGTCACACAAGAACCAACTACTCATTCAGTAGCTAAAACACAAGAACTAGCTATAGTTGTTACAAAAGAACCAGTTACAGCTGAAACACAAGAACCAACTACTGACTTCATTCTTGAAATACAAGAATCAGATGACCTGGGTGCTACAACAATAGCTGTCACACAAGAACCAACTACTCATTTAGTAGCTGAAACACAAGAACCAGCTATAGTTGTTACACAAGAACCAACTATAGCTGAAACACAAGAACCAACTGCTGACTTTATTCCTGAAATTCAAGAATCACATGCCCAGGGTGCTAAAACACTATTTTCTTTACATCAAGAAGCTAAAACACAAGAATCAGCTGCTGATTTTGTATCTGCTCCACAGGAACTAGCTACTGAGGCTGTGACCGTTACACAAAAACCAGTCACCCCTCCTGATACACCGATGACAGATCAACAACCAGAACCAACAATGGCTTCTCTCTTACAAGAGAATGAGTTTCTAAGATCAGAATTGGAAGCTTACAAGCAAGAGCTAGTAATGGAAAAGGAAGCCTATGATAGGGAACTTAATTTGTATAACTTGGCTTGCGTAGCAGCCATGGCAGAGAAAAAAACAAAAGATGATCAGTATAGAGTATATGTGCAGCCAATGTGGGGATATTTATGGTCAAGTAGGCTACAAAGTGGTTCAAATCCCAATGCCTGGAGCTTCCCCTGCACCTACGACTTTTGTATTTAAAAAAGAGGAACTCCCTACTATTACACAAGAACCAGTAGGACCTTCAAAAATTCCAAAAAGCAAAGCTAATCTACAAGAACCCTGGCCTACAACAGCTGTTAAATCCGAATCTCCTATTTTTATTAGTAAAGTTGTTCAAACTTTGCCTACTGATGAATTTTCCCCTCCTGGCAATATCAATACCCCTACTCTTGTGGAACAAGCCACTTAGACTCTACCTCGGCCTACCACTTACGATGCTGAAAGACAAACTTTGCCTATTGATGAATCTGCCCCTCCTGGAAAGATCAGTACCCCTAATCTTGTGGAACAAGCCACTCAGACCCTACCTCAGCCTACCACCTGCGATGCCGAAACACAAACTCAACCATGGAATGAGTAGGTAATAATGGACAAATGGAAAAATGAGTCCACTATTACACAAGAAAAAAGTTTGCAAGAGCACAGACTACTTTGGCTGAACCACATCTATTCAAACTGGGAATATTTGGAGCAAACACGCAAATAATTTCATGCCCATAAGAAGCAGAATGAAGATTTAAAAGGAAAATTGCTCCTGATGTTCGATTTGGTACAAAAATTGTTGGCTGCTAGGAAACCATCCTCAAATTACTCTCTTTTCCTTATAGAACGACTTGTATTTTTTTAGAGTAAATCAATCAAAGAAGGAAGACCCTATGCAATGTTGAAACCAGAAGATTTTGTTCAAACTTTTGCATAAGCCTCTACTACTGATCAACATCTATTATGTGAGGTATATCTTCATAATGAAGCCATTCATGAGAACATACGGCTTAATCTTAACCGTCTTGTTGGTGATATCCAGATTCGGGCACTTGTCTCCTTCCTTACCAACCAAATTACGAGGCAAAATGATTTTCTATCTACCAGGCATAATGAAGATAACCATCTCCTCTAGATACGGCCAGAACCATAGAACACTGCCACCTTTGTTGCAGAATATTATCAATTTTTGAAGAAACCAGGGATGACCCAATATATATGGCAACTACAGGCAACATTACTTCAGGATTGCCAACAATTTATTAAATCCACAGAGACTGCTTCCCTAAAATAAAATAACATGTTTTGGCAACAATCTTCTGAGAAAAGGCAGGAGCACAATCCCTTTAGTCCTACCAATCTTGAGGCAACAATCTCCTGGGTACCTAGTTACATCAAATGTGTCCAGCAATGTGCTAAAAATTGGATAGGTTATCAGTTCCATTTTCCCATTCTGTGGATGCCAGCAGAGAAATATCAAATTCATCATAAGTTACAACATGTTCATCATAAATATTGAAGCAACTTCTTGGCAAAGGCTACAACGTGTTCAAGTATTCAGAGCCCCAACAGACAATACTTTCTACAACTACTTCTTAAGTAATTTGCATGTCCAGTGTCGGTATCCGAATTCTGATTCAGATTGAAGTTGCATGAGGACATGCAACCTTTTTAGTTGGGGGGGATGTTAGGACCCTATAATGTACCTTTTTGCTCATACTTTTTGCTATCATTACATCCTTTTCCCACTCATATTTAAGACTACATTATCACCTTAATCTATTTTTCCAAAGGTATATAACGTTTCTTCTCTTTGCTATATGTTTAATTTGTTTTACATGTAATTTTACATTACTCTCATACTTATCCATTAATCAGAAATATATAGTTGCTGAAACAGCTTGAAGACTGCAGTTAATATATTGTTACTGCTTGAAGACCATGTTGCTGAAACAGTCAAATAGTACGCAAATCCCGTTGCTGAAATAGTCTGTGATTTGCGATGATGAAACAACATTTCACATACAGCAGTAACAAGAAAAATGAGTTGTTACACCAGACGCAACAACTATACCTCAAGCCAACACCATTACAATCATTGTTGCTTGAAGACCACGTTTCTGAAATAGTCAAACAATATGCAAATCCCGTTGCTGAAACAGTCTGTGATTTGCGATGCTGAAACGATATTTCACATACAACAGTAAAAAGAAAAGATAAATAAAGGAGCCGTTACACCGGCCGCAACAAATGTACCTCAAGCTAGCACCATTACAACCACTGTAACAACATTTTGCTACGGAAGATCAGAATATCCTATTCCAGCATAAAAGATTAGATCAGACTAAGAATAGGATTTGTACGTACACATGTAATTTTATGCTTAATTGTATTAATAGGATTCTCCTCTTTAAATAGGGAAGAAATCAATATTAGGGGGAGATTACGAAAGGCTTAGATATAAAGGAATTACAGAGAAGGAGCATGTTCACTTTGGATATTGTAACTTGTCACATTTAACAGATGAATAAAAGATCATTCTGAACATTTCTTCTTAGTTCCTTTCATTTATGGGGAATATTGTGAGAAGGAGAGGGCCCACCTTCTTCACAAGATTCACCCATTAGTTTCTATAGTGTGTTAGTATTGTTTTTATCTATACCTTATTAAAAATTTGTTTTGCTGAAACTCTGTTTCCACTGATTGTTACATCATTTTCATACAATTCATTCCTAGGTAATTGTTAATCATTTTGATTAGTAATTCTGTTTGCAGAATGAGTTTATGAAAGTGTGATAGTCAGAGACAGGTGCTGAAGATTCCTACTTTGGGAAATAGGGTCCTGTTCTCTATTACAAAATAGTTAGTCTTTGGTAATTGTTAATCATTTTGATTAGTAATTCTGTTTGCAGAATGAGTTTATGAAAGTGTGATAGTCAGAGACATGTGCTGAAGATTCCTACTTTGGGGAATAGGGTCCTGTTCTCTATTACATAATAGTTAGTCTTCTTTACAGTATGATGAAAGGTTCATTTTTCCTAGGTTGTTATTTCTTAATGTAATCCAGGATTCTTCTGATAATTATTTCCTTTTGAATCTTAAATTCTGCAATAGATAGGTTTCTTTTATTGTAATTCAGAGTAGAACTTCAATATATTTAAAGCAAGGTGTGATTAGTGTAACTTTTATTACAACTTTGGATTTCTTTTGAGATTGAGCATATACAGTGTGTGATTGCCTTTGAAATAAACAGACTTCCCTGGGTTGACAATTTATGTAACACTTGATTGTTTTAATTAATAAGAAATTATAGTGACCAACAGATAGAAACTTACCTTTGTCTCTCGTCATATGTTTGGAGCATCCATTGTCTATATACCAAGGGTTGTTTTGTCTTTGAGCTGACAAAACTAATTCACACTTGTCACTTTCTCTCTTCTTCCAAATCTTGACATTTTCAGCAGAGGGATTCAAATCTGGTTCATAGTTCTTTAAGTGTCAGTCAATAGCTTTATGTCCAAAATTATGACGGATGTGACATTCTGATTCATTGAATAAGGGATCATAATGATTGTTATGCTTAACCTATGTCATTTTTCCAGCCATCAATTGATTTGCAGTCTGTGATGGTTTGTTACTTGGTTGTCTCATTCTTTGTTGTGGCAGACACCTATACCTTGAATGTCTTGATTGCTCATATCTAAATTTTAAAGAACAGTTTATAGCTTTGTGACCAAAGTTAGAACAGGAAAAACAATATCCATAGAAAAAACCTTGGTACCTGGAAAATGGTTGTCTTCTTTGTGAAGGTCAATTTCTTCCATGCTGATGATTTCTTTGAGCAGAGAGTGTATTATTTCTTTGATATACAATTTCAATTCTGGTACCTTTTTCTTTACTCCTCTTGGGCAACCAATCATCTTCTTTTGTTTTTGCAGGTTTGTTGTTTTCATATGTTGTAGATTTGACAAACTTGGTGGGTTCATTATTACTTGGCTAACCACTGCTTGATCCCTCTTCATAACCCATACCTGTTTTTAGCTTTGGGTTCCTTTGCTGATTCAAAATGGTGGCCAATCCTTCTGAGGCTTTTATACTTGGCAGATTTTGATGATACAAGGCTTGAAACTTCTCCAGCTCTTTCCTATTTTTCACTACTTCTTCCTCCAGAGCTTCACATCTTGCCATCTTTTCTGATAACCATTGTTTCAGAATGTCTTTGATTTTCTTTGCCTCTCCTAATTCCACTTTTAGCAGGGAAAAGTCTTCATTAGGTTCTTTACTGCCTTTCTTGATCTGTATCAACAATTGTTTTTGCTTTCTCGTCTTAATTCTGAGCCTGTCAAGCTCTTCTAGTGCACTAATCAGTTCTCCTTCCAGGTCAACCACAACTTCTTCTTCATTAGCATCACTTCCTGTGATTTTATTATCATAATCCTCTTTCTCCATAAGCATGAAGTCATTTAGTTTATCTTCAATAGAAGAGTCATTGTCTTCATTATCTGAAGGATCATTATCATTGTTTACACAAAAAAATATTCTTTTTAAAGAAAGTTTTGTGTTTGTGCTTCTCCTCATCATCATATGTCTGATCCTTTATTTTGTGAGGACATTTATTTGCAAAATGACCTATCTTACCATAGTTAAAACATTTTAAAGGTAGTTTACCTTTGTGTTTTCCTGATTCCTTCTTCAGTCTTCTCACAAATTTTGATTCAATTTCATCAGGCTCATAATCCTCATTCTTGTCTACTTTAAATGATGCTTCTCTAGAGGTGGGTTTATATTTAACTATTCTCAATTCACATGCAGTCAACGTTCCTAGAAGTTGATCAAACACCAAGGCTTTTAGATCATTAAGTTATTCTATAGAAGAGACCTTTGGGTTTAACCTATCTGGTAGAGATCTCAAAATTTTCTGAACTAAGGAGGGTTCCCCAATTTTTTCACCATGTGCTTTAATTGCATTTACCAGTTCTTCAACTCTTAGAAAGTAATTTCCAACAGTTTCATCCTCTTTCATATTTAGTTGTTCAAACTGTACTCTGTAGGTTTGAAGCTTGGTGTCCTTTACCTTCTCATTACCTTCATAACTGCTAATGAGTTTGTCCCACATTTCTTTGGCAGTTTCTAAGTGCATAACTTTTACAAATTCTT
>ML823447.1:8580-26213 GCA_009831015.1 Picea engelmannii
GAGAGGATCCCTTCCATAATAGGATCCATTGTATGGTGTTGCCCTACCTCAAGGGTTTGATATAATAAAGTTGTGTTTTTCTATATTGTTCTTCTATATCTGTTGTGGTGCTTTTGTATTCAGTCTTTGGTTCTTAACAAATTTCTCACCTACTATATTGAAGAGGATATTCTAGAGGAGTTAGACTTGCAGGAGGCCGCGTGCACAGGAAAACATTTCTCGGGCATTGACAACGAGAAATGCTAAGGGGAAACAGGACGAGACATAGGGACTGGAAGCGGCCATGGAGAAGCAAAGAGGGAATGCGACAGGCGAGGCCGCAGACATAAGCCAGGGTGGTGAATTGAAGGACGATGGCCAGGTGTGAGAGGGTGGCAAGGCCTTCATGCCACATCCCATATCCACCATGCAAGAATCATGGTGTGTCCAACCACCATTCTTCCACCCGGAGCACCTGGCTCTGATGTTTGACTTGAGAAGCCAGGTGGCAGACCAAGTCCACCATGCCATCCTAATTAGCCAGCGCATTGATATGTTATACGACACATACTCCAACGCGCCAGCAGGGCAGAGATGCCCTACATGCGCGCAACCTTTCGTGTTGCCAGCTAGAGCCGAAATGCAGGAAGGCGATGTGGACATGGCCACCTCAGAGGCCACCGGGTAACTGTTTTCATTAATGTTACTGGTTAGAATTTTAGTTTTGGTTAGAGCTATGGCTTTGCAACTGTTACAGTTTAAACTTGCTTTATTTTCAAGATCTCTGGTTCATCTTCAGACTGGGGGTTGCCATCTGCCTTAGTTTCCTACGGGCAGGACAGATGGCCCCCTACTTTTTGACATGGACAACATAGGCTGCTAGTTGTTCCGGTTTCCGTTAATTCGGCGCGATAGCTGGCAGACCAAGCATATTTGTACATTTTGGCAGCTAATACAATAAGATCCACCTCTCTTTTTTTTTACTTAATTTTTTTTTTTTAAGTTTATTGTATTATGTTTTTTTAACAGAAATATAAATTCTATTAATTTAAAAGGGTGTAGAAATTATTTTTTGTGAGTGTAACAAAAAGCTTCCAACATATAACAAATTGAAGTTCCAAGTGGGCCTGCAAGTGGCTTTCTTCAATATCCATGGTGTTTGCCAATTGGTGAATTGTTTCATCCTTTTTTAATTTCACCTAGAAGGAGTTCTCCATTTCTTTATTATTGGAAGCCATTGTTAGAGAGTCGTCCATATGCTAGATAAAGACGGAGAACAATAGACCCTATTTATCTCTTTTACTAGATACTGGAGGAATGAATAAACCAAATAATATGAAGAGCGAACCCAAAAACCAAATGATGTTGCTTATCAAGGTACCAATCAACGTGAACCAGCCTAAAGTGCCCAAGATCATAGCTCTATGTTCAACCATTATCCGACCTTGAGTGTACTAGGGGGCATAATAACATTTAATTGCCATGAACCTAAATTCAAGTTGCATGAGTGGATGAGGGAATTTTGTCTTTAGGTCACCCTTTCCAAGGTTTTGTTGAATTTTTAATGATTGCTCAAGCACACATAGTTTCTTTTCAATTTAGCATGAACTTGAACCATAAACAATGCAATAGAACAATAGCTACAGTAACCAAGATCACAAGAAGAATAACCATGCAAAAGATACAAGAAGTTATCCTAGGAAAACCCTTCTCAACCAAGGGAAAAAACCAACAACCCTTTACTATATTTCCAAGAGAAGAACCCTCTCCACATAAAATCCTATTGCACACGAGAGGGTGCTCTATGACCAAGAAAGATAGCGCAGGAGAGATGCACACCAAATTTCATCTCTCTAAGTTAAGCGTTGAGTGAAATGAGATATGATCCACAATGGGGATGTGTTAGCACAAATTCTTGCAAGGTGGTGTTTTATTCTGGTTTCGGGCCACTGGTGTAAATGTATGGAAGTGGGGTTTGAAACCGGTCGAGTGTGTTTTATTCAAAGGCCGCAGCCATAAGCGCCGGGTGCAGCCCCTAGAAGAAGTCCATTTCGGGCTCAAAATCAAGCGAGCGAGCATTCTGATTTCAACGGCAAGGATCTATTGACAGAGCAGATCGACGGTTAGCGGGAAATCACGGTTAGTGGAGTTGCACCGGGATTAGCGCAATGGATAGCGCTTATATTACATTCAAGAAAGGATCTTAGCCGTCCATCCCAAGGGACACGTGGTGCAAGACCTAGTCACATCAGCGTTTCGGCATTCGAGAGTTCAAAAGGTGAGGGTTTCTCGTCATTTTACATCCCGAAACCCCGAACCTCGAAACGCCGTAAGCGCCCAGAAGTTGGGCCCACGGTCTTGGCACCTGGTCATAGGAGAATGGGCCTGGGAAAAGGGCGCTGGCGCACATCATCGGATGAGAGAGGTTCAAAATGTCGACGTAATATTAGCCGTCCATCCAAAGGGATGCGTGGCGCAAGATCTAGTCACATCGGCATTTCGACATTCGGGAGTTCAAAGGGTAAGGAATTCTCGTCATTTCACATCTCAAAGCCCTAAACCCTGAAACGCTGAAAGCGCCTTTGAGGATAGGCGCAGGGTCACGACCCATGATCACTTGGGGAAATAGAAGGAGTTGTACAAAGGGGGCTAAAAGTGTCGAGTTGAGCTTCAGAAGGGGGGCACCATGTTCTCCAGGTGCTAGTTCGACTTGACCTCAATCCTGATACCTGCTTGGAGTGAATGAAGGTGAGAGGGGGTGGTTGAAACCTCACCTCACTCATTAATTGCAAGGTATGGGGGTCCCGGCAGGAAGTCTGCCCGAGATGGTCCTCTGTACTAGTTTTTTCCACAAAAGCCATGCCGAGTCCTCAACTCACCAGGGAAATCTGCGCATGCTAATTTAGCATTTAAGGGCTCACCTACCCCTTAGCATGAGCCATGTAGAGTTAAGATGGCGTATGACGGAGGAGTGCAGGCCATATTTGATTGAAGAGATGCCCCATCCTGAAAAGTCTTAGATGCCTCTGTTGGGAAAATGTTTAGGAGCATATGTACTTAGTTTTGATATTTTTTCAAGGATCGATGGTTGAGCTAGGCTCCCGATTGTAAAGTTTTGATGAAGCACTGGTTGCTCTGGTTATGTATTGACACTTGAGACTTCTTGCCTTACGAATGTCAGCCTCTTTCCATCTCTCTGTGTATACTGTGTTAAAACTGCTCAGAATTGGAGGATCCAATCGAGTTGCGCTGTTATAGGATGATGTATGTTGGATCACTGTAATAGTTGTATTGTTTCTAATCAGTTTTTGTATTTTCTCAACGCTGAATGATTTGGAATTGGAAGATCCAGTCAAGTCACCCTTTAGTTCCCCGAAACTCTGAACTAAGAGGATCTTGTATTCTGAGTT
Source organism: Picea engelmannii (assembly GCA_009831015.1). Taxonomy (NCBI): domain Eukaryota; kingdom Viridiplantae; phylum Streptophyta; class Pinopsida; order Pinales; family Pinaceae; genus Picea; species Picea engelmannii. Next base: position 11,970 of record ML823447.1, read on the forward strand.
TTTCCTCCTCAAGCTGCTAAAAGGCCTGACGCCCTAAGCAATCTTTCTCATTCATCTCACTAAGTCTTCCATCTGCTCATTTTATAATCAACTCACTGACGGAAGTTAGATCAAGACCTCCTTTGTTCTTTACATGCCAGGCCTGGTCCCTGAGTTAGAGCGATACCTTCCTGGGTCTCTATCCATTCGGTCACCCCATTAAATTATTCGTGGCAAAAACTGATGGGCGTTGGGCTTTGTTCCTGCTGAAATCCAGGAGTGAATTTTGACGCTAACATTTTCTGGCGCCATTGCCGGGGACGAAGTTGAAAATTTTCCCCGAGATTGAATGACATTGAGCCTCTGATTCTGAAGGTGCATCAGGTATCAGAGCCTTTGAAGATTGCTACTGTGCACCTGGCGACTCCATTGTGACGACTCCACTGTGGCGAACCTGCCGTGTTAATTGTGGCTTTCAGAGGCAGACACACGCGGTCCCATCCACAGCTACCTGTGGCTACACCTGAAACTGATCCGGAGGTGGTTCTCAGAAAAGGAAAGGCCTCTGAAGGAGAAGCTTCCGTCGCCGAACCAGGTAATCCGCCATCTCCGTCTGTAGGAACTCCATTTTCTCCTCCTCGGTTTCTTAATAGACCTTTTTCTGAAGTTTCCTGTTTCCTGAATTTTGGGGGTGTTCCTGCTGAGTTTTCCCCTCTTGGTCTGGGATTGGAGGGAGAAATCCTTGTCACTCCCCTCTCCCTTAAATTTGTACCTTGTCGTAGACCCAGGACCACAGAAGATTTCCCCACTCCTAGCTTTACCACTCCTCCTCTTGTCACTGTTGCCGCTTCTGCACAAAGAGAATCATCTGCTGACTTAAGCCTATTAGCCTTCTCCCTAAATCCCCTATTGTTTCCCATTCCACTTAGAGGCTCATTCCCAGTATCCCCTTTTCGAGCTCCTTCTCCTCCACCTAATATTCCCATGGCAGGAGAAAATCCCCCCATGACCAGAATGGAGGCTATATTAGCTGCTAGGTATGCTCCCCTTGTGTTACCTCAGCCTCTCAATGCCCTCCCATCAGATGGTTACCTCAAGCAGTTGCCTAAGTTTACAGGCGAGGGGGACATTACTGCAGAAGAACACCTTGAAGCCTTCTACAGTTTTACAGACGATCATGTTATCATGCATGCAGATGTATGGATGAGGATTTTCGTCCATAGTCTTGAAGGCGAGGCTAGAAAATGGTTTAGGGCCCTGCCTCCTGGATCTATTGATGGGATTGAGGCTTTGGATAGTGCCTTTTTGAGACAATGGGGAGACAAAAAGGACTTCATGTATTACATTACTGAGTTTGGGTCTTTGAAGAGAAAGGAAGGAGAGTCTGTCTCTGACTTCTCCAAAAGAGTTAATAAAATGTACAATAAGATCCCCACCGAGATAAATCCCTCTGAAGCCTCTGCCAAGATCACTTATGCTATCACTTTTGATCATGATTTCTGCCTCCTACTGAGGGAAAGGAGAGCCACCACTCTGGCTCACATGCAGGACGCAGCCGTGGAAGTAGAGTCCAACATATTGGTTGTTGACCGACTTAGGAATAAGGCTGACAGAGACGTATCCAGGAGAAGAACAGAGGCCTCCTCATCTCATTCCTCTCCCCTTCCCCTTCAGACGGATGAGGTAGCTAAAGTACTGAAATCCCTTTCGGCTAGGATGGAGAAGTGAGAGTTAGAGGGGAAGCCCACATACAGAAACCCTTAGAATACTGATAACAGAGGTTTCAGGAGGCCTAGTAACAATATGCCATAGACTTTTCCAAAGGAACAAAGAAGCAGAGACAGGGATGATCAGAGGATTCAGACCCCTCTCCAGAATACCCTAGTTGCTCATGAGGGAGGAGAGGAGGTGGATGAACTCGACCCTGAGATCCACTGCATTGAGGACACTTCCCCTTTTCCTCATTTGACACAATCTGCATATGAAGAATCCCTTATCAACACCCAAATCAACGAGTTGAGTAAAGGGGAAAAGGCCAACAACACTCCTAATAGATACAATCTCAGGTCAAAAAAGAAAGAATGAAATTTTGATAGCCAGGATCAACCCCTCATAACAGAAAGGCCTACTAAAGCTGCAACAACCACTACTAAAGAAAAGAAAACTCAGAATACTTCGCCAGCAGCCAAGGAACCTGTCTTCGAGGTAAGGGAAGCTCCTAAGTCTCCTCCTTTAGTTTTGAGCATGAGATTCAGAAGATTAGAATTCCTGTACCCCTATCTGAACTAGTTAAAAATGAAGATTTCAAAAAGTCCCTCTCCAAGCTGCTACAATCTGAGCCCCTCCAGCCTTCCATAGACTCAATAAATCTCCAAGACAAAAAGCCAACAGTTATCCTAGGTCCCATGGTAGAAGATAGAGATGATTCATCCCCTCCTTTCTACACATCCCTGAACATACATGATAAAGTGTTGCATAACTGCCTCATGGATTCAGGGGCTTCCCATAACCTTATGCCCAAAATAGTAATGGAAGAATTGGGACTGGAGGTGACAAAGACTTATCATGATTTGTACTCTTTCGATTCAAGGAGGGTGCAATGCCTTGGAGTCATCAAAGACTTGGTGGTCTCTCTGTTTCAGCTGCCAATGAAGAGTCTGGTCATGGACATTGTAGTAGCCGACGTTCCTCCCAAGTTCGGCATGATGCTGTCAAGATCTTGGATTAAAAATCTTGGAGGAACATTACAGATGGATCTCACATATGCTACTATTCCAGTTTTTGGAGGGGAACACAGAAGGCTGTACAGAGAAGCCCAGCTAGCCTACATTGTCAGCGATGAGGAAAAACCTACCAATCACCCTATCTTTGCGCTAGACACTGATTTTGGATCTAGTTTGTTACAACTCACTGATGCTCCTGAACCCCCTTTCCAAATCAAAAAACAACCCTTATTTGATCGCGGGACATCTCCTCCAAACACCTCTGTTTGGAAAATGTTTTTCGATGGAGCTTCTTCTAGCGAAGGCGCTGGTGCTGGAGTGGTCTTTGTGTCACCTTGTCAGGAAACCATATCCCTGTCATACAAGCTTGAATTTGAAGAAACTAATAATGTGGCAGAATATGAAGCTTTTGTTCTAGGTTTAAGGGTTGCAAAAGAAATGGGGATTGAGGAAGTAGCAGTGTTCGGAGATGCTGAGTTGATTACCCAGCAAGTAAAAAATGCTTACCAGACTAGGCATCCTCGGCTCAGAGCTTACAGAGAGGAGGTACGGGACCTGATTGACAAATTCTTATCAACCTTCAACATCTCTTTTATTCCAAGGGAGCAAAATGCTTTGGCCGATTCTTTAGCTGTTTCAGCTAGCCAGTTCAAGACCCCTCTGTTGTCTATGGTCAAATATGATGTTGAGATAAAATATAGGCCCTCTGTACCGGGCAATGTCAAGCATTGGAAGGTATTTGAAGATGATCCTGAAATCAAAAAATTTCTCCAATCTGTTGATGAATTTTCTGCGTTGCACATTGATCAGGATCCTGACCTTGAAGGTGACCCTTACCCCGAGGTATTTTTAAATGAAATTGCTAATCACCAGATTATTCAGCTGCCTAGCAATTACATTCCGAGGGGACTAGTCCCTTTAGAAAGATTGTTCGATGGGAATGATGTGGCAGTAAAGGGTAGGGTTTCATATGAAGATGCTGACACAACTGAGTGCAACATTGGCACACAGGAGGAGCCTAAGTTTGTCAAGTTGTTGAGTAGTTTGACCAGAGAACAGAGGGCCGAATATACCGAGTTATTAAGAGAGTTTGCTAATGTGTTTGCATGGACCTATGAAGACCTCAAGACATACGACACATCCTTCATTGAACACAAGATCCCTCTGAAGGAAGGAGCTAGGCCATTTAGGCAGAAGCTAAGACAGATAAATCCCATGTTGTTGCCTATCATGGAGAAAGAAGTGAAGAAGTTGTTAGATGCCCAAATCATTGTCCCCTTGAGATATTCTGAATGGGTGGCCAATTTGGTCCCAGTAAGGAAGAAAAGTGGCGAAATCAGACTTTGCGTCGACTTCAGGAATCTGAACAGAAGCTCAAGAAAGGATAATTACCCCCTACCTAAGATGGAACACATACTGTAGAGGGTAACTGGTGCATCCAGGATATCCATGATTGATGGATTTTCTGGCTATAATCAGATATTGGTCATGCCTGAAGATAGGGAAAAGACAGCCTTCACCACTCCTAGGGGGACATTCATGTATGCCAAAATGTCGTTTGGACTTATGAATGCGGGAGAAACATTTTAGAGAGCCATGGACATAGCCTTCATCGGGGAGAAATACCAATTTGTGGTGATCTATCTGGATGACATCACAGTCTTCTCCAGGTCTAATAAAGAGCACTGCTATCACTTAAGGAAAGTTTTCTCGAAGTGCCGGAGGTTTGGTCTTTCCCTAAATCCCAAGAAATCTTTGTTTGCTATGATGGAGGGAAAGATGTTAGGCCATATGGTATCTGCAAAAGGAGTGAGAATTGATCCCAGTAGAGTAGAGGCAATTTAGACCCTATCACTTTCCTGGTCTAAGAAAGAAGTCCAGGCCTTTTTAGGAAAGATTAACTTTCTGAGGAGGTTCGTCTCAAATTTTGCTAAGCTAGTGAAACACATCACAGCCATGCTCAGAAAGGGAAATGAAGTGAAATGGACCGTTGAACCCAGGGAATCTTTTGTCCAAATAAAAAGGGCACTGACTAAGGCACCTGTGTTGATCAGTCCTGACTATTCCAAAGACTTCCTAGTTTTTTATTTTGCTTCTTTTGATATAGTAGCAGCGGTCCTATTGCTGAAAAATGAGGAAGGGCGAGAGCAACCCATTGCCTTCTTCAGTAAAGCATTAAGAGATGCAAAACTCAGGTATGAAATCATGGAGAAACAGGCCTATGCCTTGGTGAAAGCTCTCAAATCTTTCAGAGTCTATGTCTTTCACTCAAGAGTGACTGCATACGTTCCTTCGGCCTCTGTGAAGGACATCCTTGTACAACCCGACATAGATGGGAGAAGGGGTAAATGGATTGCTAAGATCCTTGAGTTTGACGTGGAAATAAATCCCACCAAGTTGGTTAAGGGGCAGGGTTTAGCCAAGCTACTGGCTGAATCCAATTGTAGAGCCTTGGGGGTTAGTCTGATCAATACTTGCTCAGGGACTCAGCAAGTTGAGTTGCCCAGCCAAAGCTCTCAGGACGACCTGTCACTAACAGAATGCGCTTAGTATCGAGACATTTTATACTTTCTGCAGAAGTTGAAACCCCCTGATGGAATGGGTAAAAGTAAGGCGAGATCTTTAAAACTCAAGGCAGTCAAATATTGCCTCATTGACCAAGTCTTGTACTGGAGAGACCCTCTAGGGGTGTTGCTGAGATGTCTGAGCCCACAGGAAGCCCGGAAAGTTATGTTTGAGTTCCATGGTGGCCTTTGTGGGGGGCATCATTTTTGGAAGACCACAGCTCACAAAATTCTCAGGGTTGGGTACTACTGGCCCACCTTGTTCACTGATGTCTGTAGAGAAGTTAGAGCTTGTATCAAATGGCAAAGGTTTTCAGGAAAGTAGCAACTCAACTCACTGCCACTAAAGCCTGTGGTAGTTTCAACACCTTTTAAACAGTGGGGGTTGGACTTCATTGGGGAGATTCACCGTCCTTCAAGTGGCCAACACAGATGGATCCTGACTGCGACAGACTATTTCACTAAGTGGATAGAAGCGGCCCCCACTAGGAGTGCTTCTCATAAGGTGATTATCAGCTTCCTAGAAGATATCATAGCTAGATTTGGTTGTCCCAGAAAAATTGTCATTGATAGTGCTACTTCTTTCAAGTCTGAGCCTCTGATTAAGTTTTGTGAATAGTTCAAAATTTCACTGATTCACTCCACCCCCTATTATCCTCAAGGAAATGGGTTGGCAGAATCTTCCAATAAAAGCCTAATCAGGCTCATCAAAAGATTGTTGGAAGATAATAAGAGGGCCTGGGATTCAAAGCTCAAATTCGTTCTATGGGCCAATCGAGTGACAACGAAAAAATCCCTGGGCACCTCACCTTTTCAACTGGTTTATGGGACGGAGGCAGTTTTTCCCACTCAACTCGCCTTACCTGTGGCGAAGTTCTTTCAAGATTATGAAGGAGAGACGGATCATATGGTCAGAAGGATTCATCAGATAGTGGAAGCACAATAGATCAGGGAACAGGTGATGGACACAGCTCACAGTCATCAACAAAAGGTCAAACTGGCTTTTGACAGGAAGGCCAGGAAGAAAGAGTTTGAGATCGGGGATTTGGTGCTTAAGTGGGATGCACCTAGACAGGATAAAGGCAAACACAACAAGTTCGATGCCCTCTGGACCGGGCCCTTCAGAATCTCCGAGGTTTTACCAAATAACACATACAGGTTGCAGGATCTGGAGGGTGAGGAGGTTTTTAGCAGCCCAGTAAATGGGCATTTTCTGAAGAAATGTATTGTTTGAGCATTAGACGGCTCCTAGGTTTGTAAATATTGTCCTTTTGGTTCTTTGTTCATTTTTCGGCTTAATAAATGACTCCATAGCCCAACAACAAGGCACTGAAGCTGCAAATGAGTTCTTAGAGTATCGCAGGGACAACTTTATCCCCCATGGAGCCTAATGTTAGCACAAATTCTTGCAAGGTGGTGTTTTCTTCTGGTTTCGGGCCACTGGTGTAAATGTATGGAAAAGGGGTTTGAAACCGATCGAGCGTGTTTTAATCAAAGGCCGCAGCCATAAGCGCCAAGCGCAACCCACAGAAGAAGTCCATTTCAGGCTTAAAATCAAGTGAGCAAGCAGTCTGATTTCAACGACAATGATCTATTGACAGAGCAGATCGACGGTCAGCGGGAAATCACGGTTAATGGAGTTGCACCGGGATTAGCGCAATGTATAACGCTTCTATTACATTCAAGAAATGATCTTAGCCGTCCATCCCAAGGGACACGTGGCGGAATACCTAGTCACGTCGGCATTTCGGCATTCGAGAGTTCAAAAGGTGAGGGTTTCTCGTCATTTTGCATCCCGAAACCCCGAACCCTGAAATGCCGTAAGCGCCCAGGAGTTGGACCCACGGTCTTGGCACCCGGTCACAGGAGAATGGGTCTGGGAAAAGGGTGTTGGCACACATCATCGGATGAGACAGGTTCAGAATGCCGACGTAATCTTAGCCGTCCATCCAAAGGGACGCGTGGCGCAAGATCTAGTCACATCAGCATTTCGGCATTCGGGAGTTCAAAGGGTAAGGACTTCTCGTCATTTCACATCTCGAAGCCCCGAACCCTAAAATTCCGAAAGCACCTTTGAGGATAGGCTCAGGGTCACGGCTCGTGATCACTTGGGGAAATAGAAGGAGTTGTACAAAGGGGGCTAAAAGTGTCGAGTTGAGCTTCAGAAGGGGGGCACCGTGTTCCCCAGGTGCCAGTTTGACTTGACCTCAATCCTGATACCTTCTTGGAGTGAATGAAGGTGAGAGGGGGTGGTTGAAACCTCACCTCACTCATTAATTGCAAGGTATGGGGGTCCCGACAGGAAGTCTACCCGAGATGGTCATCTGTACTGGTTTTTTCCACAGAAGCCATGCTGAGTCCTCAACTCACCAGGGAAATCTGCGCATGCTAATTTAGCATTTAAGGGCTCAACTACCCCTTAGCATGAGCCATGCAGAGTTAAGATGGCGTATGACAGAGGAGTGTAGGCTAGATTTGATTGAAGAGATGCTCGATCCTGAAAAGTCTTGGACGCCTCTGTTGGGCAAATGTTTAGGAGTATATGTACTTAGTTTTGATATTTTTTCAAGGATCGATGGTTGAGCTAGGCTCCCAATTGTAAAGTTTTGATAAAGCACTGGTTGCTTTGGTTATGTATTGACACTTGAGACTTCTTGCCTTACGAATGTCAGCCTCTTTCCATCTCTCTGTGTATATTGTGTTAGAACTACTCAGAATTGGAGGATCCAATCGAGTTGCGCTGTTATAGGATGATGTATGTTGGATCACTGTAATAGTTGTATTGTTTCTAATCAGTTTTTTTTATTTTCTCAACACTGAATGATTTGGAATTCGAAGATCCAATCAAGTCACCCTTTAGTTCCCCAAAACTTTGAACCAAGAGGATCTTGTATTCTGAGTTTTTCCTCCTCAAGTTGCTAAAAGGCCTGACGCCCTAAGTAGTCTTGCTCATTCATCTCACTAAGTCTTCCATCTGCTCATTTTATAATCAACTCATTGACGAAAGTTAGATCAAGACCTCCTTTGTTCTTTACATGCCAGGCCTGGTCCCTGAGTTAGAGTGATACCTTCCTGGGTCTCTATCCATTCGGTCACCCCATTAAATTATTCATGACAAAAACTGATGGGCGCTGGGCTCTGCTCCTGCTGCAATCCAGGAGTGACTTCCAACACTAACAGGATGTATCTCTCTAATATATACATGACCTAACTCATCAAATAGATGTGTCTATTGGCACAATAGGGCCGACTTGCACAACTTAATAATACAATTAATCTTTTACATAATATTAATTGTCTTTACACAGTAGGGTCGACTTGTACCCTTCACAATACAAATTAGGGTTTCACAATAGTCTTACTCTTTGACAATATAGTAAGGGGTCTCACACACATCCTCTAGTGCTCTACCACTAGGGACAAGTCCACATGTGCTCAACCACAAGGGACGTCACTCTCAGACATATCAACTCAACTAAATCCATAGGAGTACAAACTAGAGAGCCATCTCAAGTCAACTCAACTAAGTCCACAGGAGTACAACATGAGACCATCTCAAGTCATCTCAACTCAATCCAGAGGAGTACGACAAGAGACCAACACAAGTCATCTCAACTCAGTCCAGAGGAGTACGACTCACCTATCACATAGGTGTTCTCACAGATCATCTCAACTCAATCCAGAGGAGTACGATCTGGAGAATATCTCATGAAGTTGCAATCATCAACACTATCTCTCAGCTAGGGAGGCATTCTCCACCAGGCCAAGTCTCTCACGGAAGTACTTGAACTTCATCCTAGCAAGCGGTTTGGTAAAGACATCTGCAACTTGCTCGTGTGTAAAAAGGTATTGCGCGTGTACTTCTTTCCTCTAAACCATATCTCTAATGTAATGGTATTTGATATTGATGTGTTTTGATTTATCGTGAAACATAGGATTCTCTGAGAGATTCACACAGCTCTAGTTATCGTAATGGATAACAGTGGAATCCATATCATGTCCAAATAAGTCTACAAGGAGCTTGCAAAGCCACACTGCTTCACATACTGCCACACATAATGCAATGTACTCTGCTTCTGTGGTACTCAAAGCCGCAAAACTCTGTTTCTTGCTGCAATAGGAAATCATGGAAGATCCCAAGGTAAAACAACAACTAGAGGTGCTCTTCTGATCCACTGCACTCCCTGCCCAATCTGCATCGGCATATCCCTGCAATATCATGTCTACACTGGAGGCATATCTCAGTCCATAACTAACTGTGCTTCATAAATATCTAAACACATGCTTCATTGCTATCGAGCGTCTTTGTCTCGGCTGACTCATAAATTGTCTGAGTACACTCACTGCATAGCATATATCAGGTCTAGTGTTAACCAGATACATCAATGATCCAATCAGTTGTCTGTAAAGATGTGGATCAATCTTGCCTGAATCAAAAGAAGTCTCGCTCAGTTTCTTCAGATTTATCACCATTGGTGTAGCCATGGGCTTGCAGTCTGTCATCCCGAATTTCTTCAATATCTCAACTGTATATTTCCCCTGACTCGGGAGAATCTCATTAGTCCTCTGTTGAACTTCTAGTCCCAAGAAGTAGTGCATCATACCAAGGTCCTTCATCTCGAATTCATAAGCCAATGCAAACTTGCATTTAACAATAAGGATTTATGAACCGGTGAGGAATAAGTCATCAACATATAGGACCAAAATCAAGCACTCGTCACCAACAATGTTGTAGTATAGGTTGGGATCATCAACACTCTTGTTGAACCCCAAACTCATCAAGTATCCATCAATCTTGTCATACCATGCTCGAGGTGCCTTCTTTAGTCCATACATGGATTTCTTCAACCTGCACACACGAGACTCCTTCTCATGTATCATGAACCCATCTGGTTGCTCGATGTAAACTTCTTCCTCAATCTCTTCATTGAGAAAGGTTGTCTTCACATTCATCTGATGTAGTCTCCAACCCATGGATGCGGCAAGGGAAATAATCGTACAGATGGAAGTGTATAGGGAAACAGGAGCAAATGTCTCCTCATAGTCTATTCCCTCTAACTAAGAGAATCCTCTAGCCACAAATCTCGCTTTGTACTTCTCAACACTTACATCAACTGCATGTTTGATCTTATAGATCCATTTTGAAGTCACTACAAACTTCCCTTTCAGTCTTAGAACAATATCCCACACATAATTCTTCATGATGGAATGATACTCTTCGATCATGGAATCTTTCCAAACCTGTTGACTTGTTGCTTCTCCATGAAAAGAAGGCTCAATATCAATGGTGTGGCTCATAGCTGAAACACATCTCGAAAATATATGTGGTCTCTTGCTCTCTCGGAATGTACCACGAGGAGCTGGATGTCCCTCTTCCTCTTGCAGAGTCCGTCGAGCCCATGCATGCCTCTTCTGGCCTATTGCAATGTCTCTGGGAACATCAATTGGAGATACGGGATCAACTGTATCAATGACTGTCTCCCTCTGAATTGCTAAAGGGGGAGAAGGTATTGTCTCTTCTTTCTTCTCACTGTCAATCTCCATATGAGATTCTCTGGATCTTTGGAAGGTTGTCTCTTCCTCAAAGGTGACATCTTTGCTAACCTCGATTTGTCTCTGACCATGGATGTAGATTTGATATTCCTTCAAATATTCATTATACCCCAAAAATGTACCCTTTCTACCTGAATGGTCTATCTTGGTCCTATTTTCCTTGGGTACATGAATGTATACTGGACACCCAAATATCCTGAAGTGTCCAACCTCAAGCTTCACTTCAGTGAAATCTTCTTCAGGAGTCATGTTCTTCAAAATATTATGAGGACTCTTGTTCTGAACGTACACAATTGTCATGGATACCTCTTCCCACATAATCATAGGCATATTCTGATCATGTTTCATCACTTTGGTTGCCTCAACAATGGATCTGTTCTTCCTCGCTGCAACCCCATTCTACTGAGGGTTATAAGGAACAATGTACTCCCTCTTGATCCCTTCCTCAATACAAAAATCATTGAAATCCCTTGAGGTGTACTCTCCTCCATTATCTGATCTCAGTACCTTGATCATCCTCCCGGTCAGGTTCTCAACCTGAGCTATAAAATCTTGAAATATTGCAAGGACTCCATCCTTGGTCTTGAAGAAGTAAATCCACATCTTCCGAGAGTGATCATCGATGAAGAGAACATAGTACAAGTATCCACTCAAGGAAGCAACAATCATGGGTCCACAAACATCCATATGTATCAATTCCAAGATCCCCTTAGATCTACTTGTTAGAATATAGAAGATTGTGCTTGTTTTACCATTGACAATATCCTTGTCACCCAACCATAGGCCGAAGCCACCCTCCGAGCACCTTGACCTTGACAGAGAAGAGAATCCTGGTAGCAATCCAATAGCCAAGAGAGGCTAATGCACCAAGCAAGAATAGAAACCAAGCCGATCAGATAGTCCCACCCAGAAGCTGGCACACACTTTCCCATAGACTTGCGCACAAAACTGCCACTGCACTACGCAAATATAGTTCTCTCTGCAACTGCTGAGATGTGAATAATGAGAATTGGCGCCCTATATTTATAGTAGTCTGGCAGACTCACTGGGGATGACTTCTCCTCCTGGGTACTAATTAATTCATGTTAATTATATTTTTGCAGCCAAAAAATTGTCTAGGGTTTCCTTTACTTCTTTGCTTCCTTCTGGAATATTCTAATCTCGTCATAGGTCACAATATAGGTTCATACCTCCCGAAGCTACCATAATATTAACACTCCCTCCTAGCTAGGGAGGTATGGTCTTGAGCACAAACAGACCATTCAACTGGTAGTATCACGAGCACAGTCATTATTATCCAACTGGATAATCTCCTATGATAGCTGGTACAATATCAATTGATAGAACACAACTGTGTCTGTCCACAGTAGTACACAACTACTCAAACCGTGACACATAGTCACAACCAGTGGAACATATCCACCACAGTAGTATATTTCTACTGTCTGGAGACATGCAGTCTCCATAACAATCATCTGATGACAACCTATACATAAAATATTGTTAAAATAAATTGAATCATCTGGGCCAATCTTTCACTCATATTTGTGAGATCTCAAAGAATATCTTCCCTCAGTATAGAACATCAACAATGGGCTACTTTCCCTATTCTTCTCAAACAAGGAAGAATGATTGTTTATGATTTATGAGCTTGGACCATTCCTCACCCTGGGCCATTCTTCTTACACTAATCAAAGTGCACCCTGGAAAGAATGTATAAACCCTAAGGAATGTCTGAGTCTAGACCATTCCCCACCCTGAGCCATTCCTTCTACACTAATCAAAGTGCATCGTGGAGAGAATGTAAAAACCCTAAGGAATGTCTATCCTTGATTGTTGAGCCTGGACCATTCCCCACCCTAGGCCATTCCTCCTACACTAATCAAAGTGCACCCTAAAGAGAATGTATAAACCCTAAGGAATGACTGTCTAGACCATTTCCTCTATTAACCACAAGAGGAAAAGACTGTCCTGTATCAACCTCCAAAACATACCATTCCTCATGTTAACCAAAATGAGAAATCGTTGTCCGGCGAGGCGGGCCAGTCTTCTTGAGTAACCCTCAAGAAGAGAGATTGCCCTAGACCACTCCCCATGTTAACCACAATGGGAATTCAATGCCTATGATACATCAACATTCAAAATACTTCCCATGTTAACCATAATGGGAATTCACTGTCCGTCAGAAATCTCAATCCACTTTCCAAACAGGAAAGAATTTGTCCAATCTGGACTATTTTTCAAACAAGGATAAATGCTTCAATAATATTTTCAGTGCTCCCTCCTAACTTGGAGAGTCATTTAATAAATAAAAAAATGTTTTCAATAATATTTTTCAGTGCTTTCTCCTAACTTGGAGAGTCTTCCCTTTCAGCCAAGGGAGTTATTTCCACGATCCCCATCTTCTCTTGAAAATATGCAAACTTTATTCTAGATAGAGGTTTTGTCAGGATGTCTACTGTCTGCTCATCAGTGAGGATATACTCGAGATTTACCTCTCCTTCCTGAACTTTATCTCGAATAAAGTAGTATTTGATATCAATATGTTTCGACCTTTCATGAAACACGGGATGTTCTGATAATCTTATACAACTATGATTATCACAATGTATTATGGTTGATTCTGGAATCTGATCAAATAGGTTGGAAATTAACTTCCTTAACCATATTGCTTCAGTGCATGCTTCACATGCTGTGATATACTCTGCTTCTGCTGTGCTGAGTGCAATAGACTTCTGTTTCCTGCTGCCCCAAGATATCATAGCGGAGCCCAAGCTGAAACACATGCCTGAAGTGCTTTTTCTATCTTCTGCACTTCCTGCCCAATCTGAGTCTGTGAATCCATGAAGTTGTATATCACTGGATGCGGTATATCTCAAGCCATAGTTTATTGTCCCACGAATATATCTTAGGACATTCTTTGTAGCTATCCAATGCTCTTGTCTAGGTTCCACCTGGAATTGAATTAATGTATTTACGACAAAGCAAATATCTGGTCGAGTATTTACCAAATACATCAATGACCCAATTAGTTGTTGATATAGAGATGGATCTACTAGATCGGAATCTGGCAATTTCACTTTTCTTATATATGTATTCATAGGAGTGTCCATGGACTTACAGTCCATTCCAAACTTCTGAAGGATCTTTATTGCGTACTTTCCTTGTCCAAGGAATACTTCACCATGCTGCTGCCATACTTCTAGTCCCAAGTAACAATGCATGAGACCTAGATCTTTCATATCAAATTCAAAAGCTAATTCCTTCTTGCACTGGATAATGAGAGATTCTTCACCTGTTATGAATAGATCATCAACATATAATAGTAGAATCACAGGTGCGTTATCCATGACTTTGTAATAAAGGTTTGGATCTGCATGACTCTTGGAGAAACCAAGTCTTGTTAGATAGTTGTCCATTCTGGC
>ML823447.1:26604-50105 GCA_009831015.1 Picea engelmannii
ATGTGGTAGGTTCTTCATCTAGAAGCTTCGTCATGTATGTTGCATAACTTGAGAATATTTTCGGTCTTTTACTCTTCCTGAATGTTCCTTCTGGAACCTTGAGTCTTTCTGCATCTTGTAATGTAGCTTCAAGCCAAGTTGGTTGTTTCTTGGTCTTCGGTATGATATATGACTCAATGTTTTCACATGGCTCTATAGGATGATCAGGTTGATCCTTTTCGTTGTTTTCTGTGTTTTCTTCATTAGGTTCTTCAAGATTTTCTTCTTCTATAATTTCTTCGATGGATTTCCTAAAGGCCATTCTTTCATTGAACGTTACGTCTCTGCTAACTTTGATCTTGTGTTGTTATAGAATATATATTCTATAGGCTTTGGATGAATCACTATATCCCACGAATATCCCCTTCTTTCCCGAGGGTTCTAGTTTATTCCTTTTGTCTTTGGGAATATGAGAGTAAACTGGACATCCAAATATTCTTAGGTTTTCCACGTTAGGTTTCTTACCTGAGAAGGCTTCTTCTGGTGTCATGTCCTTTAATATATGATGAGGGCTTCTGTTCTGTACATATATTGCCGTTAGTGTTGCTTCTCCCCATAGAAACATGGATAGACCTTGATCGTTCAATAAGGCTTTTATTGTTTCTTCGATAGATCTATTCTTTCTTTCTGCTACACCATTTTGTTGAGGATTATGAGGAACAATCATCTCCCTCCTAATCCCTACCGATTTGCAGAATGCAACAAACTCTTTCAAGGTGTATTCTCCTCCATTATCTGTTCTTAATGTCTTGATCTTCTTGTTCGTGAGGTTTTCTATTTTTGCTTTGAATTCTTGGAACTTGATGAATACTTTGTCTTTTGTCTTCAGTAGGTATAGCCACTTCTTTCTTGAATAGTCATCTATGAATATTACATAGTAAAGAGATCCTCCTAGAGATTTGATTGGCATTGGACCACAAACATCTGAGTGTATTAGATCTAGGATCTCCCTAGATCTGTTGTTGTTGCTTGGGAATGGTTTCTTGATATTCTTCCCAAGGGCATATCCCTCGCAGATTCCTTCATGTGTAGATTTCAATTCTGGTATTCCTTCAACCATTCTTCTGAGAAAAGGTAATGCACTATAATTGATATGAGCGTACCTTCTATGCCAAATCTCATTAGGATTGACTTCGTCATGTACGAGAGCTTCTTCATTTTGTTCTAGTAGTCTATACAGATTTCCTTCACAACTTCCAATAACCCTAGCATTCTCTATGTTGGAGTTCTTATGCCATGATAACACCTTTCCATCCACAAAGGCTATTCTATTTCCTTTGTCTTGTAGACATGATATCGATACAATATTCTTTTCTAAACCAGGTACATATAAAACATTGATTAAGTGAACATGGTTACCTAATTTCAACTTGACGGAGGCTTGTCCAAATCCTTCGACGGGGTAAGTGCTTTTGTCTCCAAGCTCCACTTTGTATGATGTCTTCTTCTCATTTAGATTTGAGAGTCTAGCTTGATCTCCCGTCATGTACCTAGAAGCTCCACTATCGATTATCCACAAGTCATCTTCAATCATTCTGGTAAGTGCTGAGTAGTGTAAAAGAATGATTGTTTCACTCATGTCTTCGGTTGACTAGTAACTGGTCATCCCTTGATCCAAAACTTCAACTTCGTCGTTTCTGTCTTTTGAGAGAGCTAAAAGGTGCGTTGAACTAGGGCGCATCTGAATATCTTCTCCTTGAGCGAGATGCTCCATCACAAGGTGCCGTATCTAAGATTTAGGGTTTCTGCAACTGCTTCTGCTAGTAACCCTAGCTGTAGTGTTTTGGAAGCTTCTCCTGCTAGTAACTCTAGTGGAAGTTCCTCAATGAGCTCAATATCCTAGCGGCTATGCTTCCTTCCAACGTTTTAGGCTGAATGAAGGAGGTGTGGTCCCATAACCTGTTAGAATATAGAAGACTGTGCTCGTTTTACCATTGAAAATACCCTTGTCACCCAACCATAGGCCGAAGCCACCCTCCGAGCACCTTGACCTTGACAGAGAAGAGAATCCTAGTAGCAATCCAATAACCAAGAGAGGCTAATGCACCAAGCAAGAATAGAAACCAAGCTGATCAGATAGTCCCACCTAGAAGCTGGCGCACACTTTCTCAGAGACTTGGGCACAAAACTGCCACTGCACTATGCATATCTAGTTATCTCTGCAACTGCTGAGATGTGAATAATGAGAACTGGTGCCCTATATTTATAGTAGTCTGGCAGACTCACTGGTGTTGACATCTCCTCCTGGGTACTAATTAATTCATGTTAATTATATTTCTGCAGCCGACAACTTATCTAGGGTTTCCTTTACTTCTTTGATTCCTTCTAGAATATTCTAATCTCGTCATAGGTCACAATAGAGGTTCATACCTCCCGAAGCTACCATAATATTAACAATACTGTCACTACTCGGAAAGGACCCCTTAACATTCTTTCCAAGAGCACAACCTCTGCAAACACCATCATGCTCGATATGTATCTCTGGAAGGCCTGTCACCATCTTCCCCAGAGCGGGAAGGGCTCTATAATGTAAATGAGCAAGTCTCCTATGCCATAGCTCACTCTAGCTTATAGTATCATGTAATAAGGCCTGGACTGGTTGGGCAATCAATATGTACAAACTGTTTACTCGAACACCAATCACCCGAGTAGAATCCATGCATGATTTCTTATGCCATGCAAGAAATTTCTCTTCAAAGATAATAACATTGTAGCCTTTATCCTCTAAGGAAGAAAGAGAGATAAGGTTCATTTTCATCCCAAGTACATATAGTACCTCACTTAATTGAAGTGGTATGTTAGAATCTAGTTGGAAGGAAGAGGATCCAACTCCTTTCACAATATATCTGGCATTATCACCAAGTACAAAATGCAGACGAGACTCTTTCTCTACAAGATCAGTAATATGTTCTCTATATCTAGTCATGTGTTTAGAAGCACTATTGTCAATCAACCAAATATCACTATCAATAGGAACTATACCTGAGAGTGCTGAAATGAAGAAGAACACCTCATCCTTTACTTCTTCATCTCTTTGAGGTGGTTCTAAATCAACATCGACAATGGATACATGTTGACTTCCTTTCTTCCTGGTAGGACAATTTCTCGCAATGTGTCCATACTTGTCACATCTGAAACATTGAATCCTTGATATGTCTTTTCTTTGTTCATGACCTAGATTTGCTGAAGTTTTCTTTTCATTGAATGCTTTGATAAAAACTTCTTCTTTTTCTTCTTCCTCCCTTTGCATGAGAAGCAAGGTCTTGATTGTCATCATGATGTGAATCTTGCACGCCTCTGGCTATAAGTCTAGCTTCCTCCTGAGTTCAGTTTGCCCATAGACGATCAAACTGAGGTAGATATGCTCTTCCACTGATACTTTGAATGAATGGTTCCCAATGGCTTGGAAGAGAATTGAGAGTAATCATGACAAGCTCTATGTATGTTATGGTTTCTCCAATGGCACCTAACTTATCTATGATCTTTGAAATCTTCATGAAGAAGGTAGCAATGGTTTCATCTTTCGTCATCTTGAGATTTTGAAGTTGGTGTTTCAATGTAAGAGATCTGTTAGTGTTGTTTCTCTCAAACATATTCTTCAACACATCATACATTAGATAATATGTCTTCAAGGTAGAAATGTGAGGTAGTAGATGATCTCTTACTAAGTAGATGATTGTCTTCCTAGCTTTGACATCATCTGTCTTCCATTCAACCTTCTCTTCATCGCTTGTTGTTGCTGGTAGAGTTCCTTCTATCAATATCAATAGGTCACTCTCTTCTAGAGTGATGTGTAAAATTGACTTCCAAGAGTTGAATTTTCTTGATCCATCAAGCCTATCTTCCACCAAAGTTATGTTCCTCATGACTTGCAGATTCTTCACAAACCCTAACGGCTAGGCTAGAAACCCTAGTGTTTTTCAAGAGGAAGTATCTAGGAGGTTCGTTGGACTTATGAATGCCAACAAGAATCCCTAGAGAGTCAAAAGAACCTCAACGCACTGCAAAAATTCCCCAACAACCTACATAAACCCTAGAAACCAAAATCTACAGAAACACTAGAATCCCTAGGGCCGAAAATCCAAACTTCTTCAATTTTCAATCTAAAAGTTGCAAGTGATGCGATGGACTAGGTCGTACCTGTCTTTGAATAATTTAGGCCCAACGCTCAAGGGAAAGTGCTAAAACTAGCTTGACAAGGAAAAGGGTAAGGGTGGTTTTTGCAGTTGCAGCAAGAAGTGTTGGATAGATTGGAAGGGTGCTGGAATAGCTTGTGCAATGGCTCTTTCAGGAAAACTGCTCTGATTCCATGTTGAATTTTTAATGATTTATCAAGCACATGTAGTTTCTTTTCAATTTAGCATGAGCTTGAACCATAAACAATGCAACAACACAATAGCTGCAGTAACCAATATCACAAGAAGAATAAGCATGCACAAGACATAAGAAGTTATCGTGGGAAAACCATTCTCAACCAAGGAAAAAACCCAACAACCCTTTACTATATTTCCAAGAGAATAACCCTCTCCATGGAAAATCCTAGTGCACACAAGAGGGTGCTCTATGACCAAGAAAGATAGCATAGGAGAGATGCGCACCAATTTTCATCTCTCCAAGTTAAGCATTGAGTGAAATGAGATATGATCCACAATGGGGATGTATCTCTCTAATATATACATGACCTAACTCATCAAATAGATGTGTCTATTGGCAAAATAGGGTCGACTTGCACAAATCAATAATACAATTAATCATTTACATAATATTAATTGTCTTTACACAGTAGGGCCGAATTGTACTCTTCACAATACAAATTAGGGTTTCACAATAGTCTCACTCTTCGACAATATAGCAAGGGGTATCACACATATCCTCTAGTGTTTTTCCACTAGGGACAAGTCCATATGTGCTCAACCACAAGGGACATCACTCTCAGACATATTAACTCAATTAAATCAATAGGAGTATGAACTAGAGATCCATCTCAAGTCAACTCAACTAAGTCCATGGGAGTACGACAAGAGATCATCTCAAGTCATATCAACTTAGTCCAGAGGAGTACGACAGGAGACCAACACAAGTCATGTCAACTCAGTCCATATGAGTATGACTCACCTATCACATAGGCGTTCTCATAGATCATCTCAACTCAGTCCAGAGGAGTACAATCTGGAGAATGTCTCATGAAGCTGCAATCATCAACATGTTTGACCAACACATGCGTAAATAATTCATCATTGCAGTTTTAATGTCTCTTGTAGTCCAATTTAAACAAAATTTAAGGTAAAGTTCTAAAGTTGTGAACCATGTTTTTAGTCAAGGTGCCAAGACTTAAATCAATTGTTTTTTTAGCCCAAAAGTCCACGTCTTCATTTAGTTTCCTCTTGATATGATAGAATGATACATTGTCAAAGGAATGAACTACCCACCTTATTATAGAAACAACAATTTTTAGTTTGGATTCTTAAGGAGTGTATTTTCCATTCATTGCTTTGATTATGACCACGGAGTCTTCGAAAATTGACGGAGATCTGATGTCTTCTTCCTTGGCATACCAAGGATGGAGCACAACATAACCTATTTCTCTCTTTTACTAGATACCAGAGGAATTAATAAACCAAATAATAGGAATAATAGGAAGAGCAAACCCAAAAACTAAATGATGTTGCTTACCAAGGTACCAATCTACGTGAACCACCCTAAACTGCCCAAGCTCATAGCTCTTTGTTCAACCATTATCCGACCTTGAGTGTACTAGGGTGCATAATAAAATTTAATTTCCATGAACCTAAATTCAAGTCGCATGAGTGGATGAGGGAAGTTTGTCTTTAGGTCACCTTTCCAAGGTTTGACCAACACATGTGTAAATAACACATCATTGCAATTTTAATGGCTCTTGTAGTCCACTTCAAACAAAATTTTGAAGATTTTCAGGCCCTATCAAGCCTGCCAACTGGGTCTGTCTTTGACCATGGTTTGTCTCTAATTTTCAATTTTTATGTAAAGTGTTTGTTGTTGTTTTAGGACAGCCAACAGTCCAATAACTTCTTGCTGATTTGTTATGGTTGTATTTGCAATTTTAGGTGCTCTAGCATGTAATTTAGTAACCAGAAGTTAGCACATGCATACTAAAATAAATACAACACACCTAAAGATCTGTACAGCTGAAAATAAGTAGATCTAAGAGACTAACACATGCATTTTTGTACACAGGTATTTTTGGTCAACATGACCCTGGATAAAACCCCCCAGGGAAAACCAATTTGGAATATATGTCTATATATGAGGAAAGAAGAAGGTGGAATACAACAAGTAAAAAATATAGATGAACCTGATACAATAATATCTTGATCCAGGATGAAACACAAGTCCAAAATATCCAGGTGCTCCCTAGGAAGGTGTGCCCCACATACAAGCTCTCAAATCCACTGAAACTGCTCTAGAAGCAAACTATGAACTCAGATCTGGAAACCCCTCCATAGGAATGAAGCTCTGCTGAATGGCCTCCCTTTGCAACTGATCTCACTGCAATTTGATGGCTAGAATTCCTCCCCACAACTGATGCGCC
This sequence comes from Picea engelmannii, assembly GCA_009831015.1. Lineage (NCBI taxonomy): Eukaryota > Viridiplantae > Streptophyta > Pinopsida > Pinales > Pinaceae > Picea > Picea engelmannii. The sequence continues at coordinate 33,212 of ML823447.1, forward strand.
CTCATAAGAAAGTGCACCCTCCACAATAATGAAGCCTCCTTAGTAAATAAATTGTGCTAGAAGATGAATGCCTCCCTCCATGAAAGCATGCGCCCAAAATCTAGAAATATCATGCAACAAACCTCATCTCAATGCTCCAAGTCTTCCTCTCCAAGTGAGAAAATGAAGAATGAATGCCTCCTTCACCCTTTGCGCCCCTCTTGAACCTCCAAAAGGAAACCTAAGAAACCAATGGATGAGATCATCTCATCTCCCATCTAATCAATGGTTGAGATCTCACCAAAAGTATCTAAGTCAATAACCCACTTTGGGTTAAGTTTCCTAAGTTCACTTTATGTCTCTAATTCACTGAGAAAGTGAATTAATAGTCATTTTAGGCATAAATGACTAAATTTCACTTTTGACTTAAAACTCTTAAGTCAAAGTGAAATTAGACAAAAGTACAAGGCACAAAGTGTATAGTCCATCCCACATGTGTCTAGGAGAGAAGAAACACATGGGGAACACCTCCCAAGGTAAAAAACTCAACACTCCCTCTTATCGAGGAAGGTGTTCCTCACCAAGCCCATCTTGTCTCTGAAATAGACATGTTTGCCCCTTGGCAGGGCCTTGGTGAGAATATTTGCAACCCGGTCATCTGTCAATACATACTACAACTAAACTGGCCCTCTTTGAACCCAGGCCCAAATGAAGTGGTACCTGATCTCAATATGCTTCGACCGGTCATGAAACACTGGATTCGCAGTGTGTTTTATGCAACTCTGATTATCACAGTGAATGGCGTTCAGTGGCATCTCCTGACCAAACAAACCAACCAGCATATTACGAATCCAAATGGCCTCACAACTGGCTTGACTGGCCGCCATATACTCTGCCTCGGCCGAACTAAAAGAAACTGACTTCTGCTTCCAGCTGAACCAGGAAACAAGTCCCAACCCCAAACCAAAGAAACACCCTAAGGTGCTTTTCCTGTCAGCAACACATCCTGCCCAGTCTGAGTCCGTGTAGCCAACCAAATTGAATCCATATCCTCTGACATAGTCTAGGCCATAATCAACTATCCCAACAATGTACCTCAATAAGTGTTTTTCCTCAACCATGTGAACACTCCTCGGCTCAACCATGTATTGACTGAGAGTGTTCATGAAAAAACAAATATCTGGTCTGGTGTTAACCAAATACATGAGTGAACCGATCAACTACTTGTAAACTGTGGCATCCACCAACTAGCTATCTAAAGCACTAAGCTTGTTCTAGTTGGTGATCATAGGTGTAGACATAGGTCTACAGTCCTCCATCTAAAATATGCTCAAAATATATGTTGTATACTTCCCCTACCTGAGAAATATGTGACCCTCCTCCTTCCATACGTCCATACCCAGAAAGTAGTGCATCAATCCAATATCACTTATCTCAAACTTTGATGAAAGTCCCAGATTGCACTCAACTATAAGATCATCCACATACAAAATGAGAATGAGCGTGTCCTCACCCCTAATGATGAAATAGAGGTTCGGATCAACATCGCTCTTCTCAAAGCCTATCTAAAGAAAATAAGTGTCTATGCGAGAATACCAAGCTCAGGGAGCTTCCTTCAGTCCATAAAGTGCCTTTCTCAAAAGACACACATGAGTCTCCCTTTCACTCACCTCAAACCCCTGTGGTTGCCCTATGTACACCTCCTCATCAATAAATCCATTCAGAAATGTGGTCTTCACATCCATTTGGTGAATGCTCCAACCCATCTCTGTTGTTATGGCAATGATACTCTTGATGGAGGTGTATCTTGCAATTGGTGTGAAAGTCTCGTCATAATTAACTCCCTCAATCCGTGAGAAGCCTCGCACCACAAAACGAGCCTTGTGTTTCTCAATGCTACCATCTGCAACAATTTTGGTCTTGTACAACCACCTGGAAGTCACAACTAACTTCTCCATTGGCCTCAGAACCACATCCCATACATCATTGAGCATAATGGAGTCATACTCCTCTACCATGGCCTCTCTCCAGACCTGCTGGTTCACTGCCTGCGCAAATGTATGTGGCTCTATATCCTTGATACTCGTCACTAGTGCCAAATACACTCGCAATATGACTGGAGGTCTCATGTCTTTGATATGGCTCTTGGGCTCCCCTACATTCTCTCTAGCCTCCTTCAAGGTCTCCTGAAACCATCTATGTCTCCTATTCCCTGAAGTGGTCAATGAAGAAGTAAGGTCACTGGGCCCAAGAGTGACTGCCTCAGGACTCATCTCAACACTCTGAGATCCTAAAGTCTATGTCCCATCTGAAGTCTGTACCCCATCTGACTGAACATGCTCTTATTGTGACCCTGAAGCTGTGCATGGTGACCCTGTCACCCCTGATACTGGTGTACCTGAGACCTAAGTTTGTGCTCCCTCTAAGACTACAATAGGTGCCTCTGCATCATCCTCAACTCCAACTCTCGACTCAAGAGATATCTGAAAATCCCTATCCTCCTCAAATCTGACATCTCTCCTCACCACCACTCTCCTAAGTGGCAGAATGTAGATGTGATAGGCTTTGGAAACCTCTGAGTATCCAACTAGAATCCCCTGCTAGGTTGTGGGGTTTATCTTTTTCCTCCTCTCCGAGGGGACATGAGAAAAGGTCAAGCACCCAAAGATCCTGATGTGCTCGACATTGGGCCTCCTACCAACGAAGGCCTCCTTAGTAGTCATCTTCCCCAATATCACGTGGGGGCTCTTGTTCTGCAGGTAAACTGTAGTAGCACATGCCTCTGCCCATAAGTACAAAGGCAAGCTCTGATCGTGCATCATGGATCTCGCTGCATCAGTAATGGCCCAATTCTTCCTCTCAACAAACTCGTTCTGCTGGGGGTTGTAGGGTACGGTCATCTGTATTCTAATGCCATGCTGGGCACATAAGTATATAAACCATCTCAAGGAATACTCTCCCCCATTATCCAACCGTAAGACTTTGATCCTCTTTCCCGATTGGTTCTCCACAAGAGCTCTAAACTCTTGGAACCATGTGAATACCTCACTCTTGGCCTTCAGGAAATAGATCCAAGTCTTCCTCGAGTAGTCATCAATAAATGTGAGATAATACTCACAACCACTCAAGGACTCCAATTCATGGGCTCACACACGTCTATGTGTACTAAATCCAATATCTTAGCTGACTTGGTGTCACTGTTGGGGAACAATGCCTTAGTAAAATTACCAAGCACACACCCTCTGCAAACATCATGATGCTCTGTACTGATCTATGGCACTCTGGTCACAACCTCTATCAATCCTTTGAGATCTCCATGATGTAGGTGGGCCATCCTACAATTCCATAACTCACATAATTGTCTGTTGCTATTGTTGCTCGCTGCCAATGTATGAAGAGGCTGAAAAAGCAATCTGAACAGTTTCCCATCCCTCACTCCAATCACCTGTCCTGAGGTAAGTGAAGACCCCTGAGGATGAATGAGTACCTCGGTGCCTATGAGTGTCACCTCAATATCTCTATCCTAAAGGGTGGAAACTGAAATCAAATTCTTCTTCAGCCCAGGGACATAGAGAATGTCCGTGAAAAATATAGGTGGAAATCTATCTCTCTGAAAGGTAACTGTGCCAATCCCAACAACTCTGACCAATGTGTCATCTCCAAGAGCAATCTCAATTCTGACCTCAGTGTCTCTGAGATCAGAAAAGTGCTCTTGAACTCCAGTCATATGGATTGAAACCCTGTTGTCAATATACCAGATATTGGGTGTTGTCTCAACTGAAGTGCAACATATGATGAAAGCACACTCTCTCTGAAACTGTGTCTGAAAATCTGCCTCCTCTGCTGTAGCTGCGGTACCACCCTTCTTCTTCTTCCTGTTAGGGAACTGTCCAACATAGTGCCCAAACTTATTACAAACAAAGCACTTCACTTTGCTCATATCTCTCCTCTGACCACTGCTCTAACCACTGCTTCTCTCTCCTCCACTCCCCTATGGTGGGGCCCCAAACTTGGGACCCTATAGGCCCCAACGAACGACCTTCTTCTTGCCCTTTGTCCAAAGAGAAAGATCCTCCTCACCTTGACCAATCTGTTGTTGTTGCAGCTGTCGTTGTCCATAAGCCTCGACTACAAGCCTAATCTCCTCTTGGAAAAAGTCATCCCACATCCTCTCCCATGTAGGCATGACCTCCTCAACTCGCATTTGAGATGATGACTTGTCTGCCAAACTACACTCCCAACTGATTCTCACACTGCCAAGGAAAACACTGCCTCAATCCTATCAATACAAGTGTGAAAAGAGACAAATGTAATCTGACCTCACTCCTAACAAAATAGGTGTGAAAAGAGGTCAAGTCAAATCAGCCTCACTCCTACTGCGTAAGTGTGAAAAGAGACTAATGACAAAGTGCCAAAACTGCCCAATTGTCCTCTACAAAAATTTTCCCTCTAACAACCACTGAATGAGTCAATGGATGAATAGAAAATTATTCCAAGAAGATGTATATGACAGCCAACAATGTGCTGTCCAAACTGCTCAAAAGTTCAGCTACCTCAGCTCTGATACCATGAAGATTTTCAGGTCCTATCAAGCTTGCCAACTGGGTCTGTCTTTGACCACAGTTTGACTCTAAGTTTCAACTATTATCTAAAGTGTTTTCTGTTGTTTTAGGACAGCCAAAAGTCCAAGAACTTCTTGCTGATTTGTTATGGTTGTATTTGCAATTTTAGGTGCTATAGCATGTAGTTTTAGCAACCAGAAGTTAGCACATGCATACTAAAATAAATACAACACACCTAAAGATCTTTACAGGTGAAAATAAGCAGATCTAAGAGACTAACACATGCATTTTTGTACACAGGTATTTTTGGTCAACATGACCCTGGATAACCCCCCCCCCCCTCGAGGAAAACCAGTTTGGAACATATGTCTATATATGAGGGAAGTAGAAGGTGGAATACAACAAGTACAAAATATAGATGAACATGATACAATAGCATCCTGATCCAGGATGAAACACAAGTCCGAAAGATCCAGGTGTGCCCCACATACAAGCTCTCAAATCCACTGAAACTGCTCCAGAAGAAAAATGTGAGCTCAGATATGGAAACCCCTCCACAAGAATGAAGCTCTACTAGATGGCCTCCCTCTGCAACTGATCTCACTACAATATGATGGCTATAAGTCCTCCCCACAACTGATGCGCCCTCATAAGCAAGTGCGCCCTCCATAATAATGAAGCCTCCTCAATAAATAAACCATGCTAGAAGCCGAATGCCTCCCTTCATGAAATCATGCGCCCAAGCTCTAGCAATCTCATGGAACAAACCTCATTTCAATGCTCCAAGTCTTCCTCTCCAAGTGAGCAAATGAAGAATGAATGCCTCCTTCACCCTTTGCACCCCTCTTGAACCTCCAAAAGGAAACCTAAGAAACCAATCGATGAGATCATCTCGTCTCCCATCTAATCAATGGTTGAGATCTCACCAAAAGTATCTAAGTCAATAACCCACTTTGGGTTAAGTTTCCTAAGTTCACTTTATGTCTCCAATTCACCCACAAAGTGAATTAATAGTCATTTTAGGCATAAATGACTAAATTTCACTTTTGACTTAAAACTCCTAAGTCAAAGTGAAATTAGACAAAAGTACAAGACACAAAGTGTATAGTCCACCCCACATGTGTCTAGGAGAGCAGAAACACACGGGGAACACCTCCCAAGGTACAAAACTAAACAAATTTAAGGTATAATTCTAAAGTTGTGAACCCCGTTTTTAGTCAAGGTGCCAAGACTTAAATCAATTGTTTTTTTATCCCAAAAGTCCACCTCCTCATTTAGTTTCCTCTTGATTTGATAGAAGGATGCATTGCCAAAGGAATGGACTTCCTACCTTATTATAGAAATAATGATTTTTAGTTTGGATTCTTCAGGAGTTGATTTTCCATTCATTTCTTTGATTATGACCATGGAGTCTCCGAAAATTGACAGAGATCCAATGTCTGCTTCCTTGGCCATATACAATCCATACCAAAGAGCATATACTTCAGCTAAGTTATTTGAGACATAATCAAAACCCCAAGCATAAAAGGTTGTTGGAATTCCTCCAAGATTGTGTAAATTCCCCCCCCCCGCTCCTACCATGCCTATATCGTATTATATAAATAACATTTTATTATTGAATATTTTCAATTATTATTATATTCTTTGAATATTTTCAACTGTTATTATATAATGCCTTGGATGGGGTGCCACCTCGACAAAGTCTGAGGAGACTTGGAACCGGGTGGCTAGGGGAGTTATTAATCCCGACTGCCAGCCCACAGACATTAACTTCTCCATGGCTCACACCACGATGAAATTTATGGTAGTGCGCATGGCTACACAAGCCGGGTTAATGGCCACGTGAGCAAGCTAGACCAGGCATACCAGGACCAGGCTGGCTGTCAACTTGGCTTCAATGGAAAGAAGGGTTGTCAACTCAGGGATGAGCAACAATAAATGGGCTTTTGCCCTGGTGTACTCCTCCATTCTCTATCCACCCTAGTGTATTCCTCCATTCCTTCTCTTCGGTTCTTCTAAAAGTTCCAACATTGCTGCTCTCTGTGTTTTTTTCTTGAGCACAAGCGTCATCTACCCTGGCTCTGATACCCTCCTCCCGCCATACTCGCCCGACCCTCACAAGCTCATTCTCTGCATTTCCACTAGTGCCTTCTCTCGCTCCTCCCAGCACCATCTCTCATCCCCCATTCCCACAACCCTTCACCTCCATACTCTTCCTAGCATGCCTAGGGAAAGAGGGAAATCCAAGAGGGGTGCTCGTTATTACAACACCCTCTCCCATCGCAATAGACTCTCCCCCTCCCAACTGGCTCTTATTGACCATTTTGCAATCCCTTGGCACATCAACCAAAGGTCATAGGAGGCTCCTCAGTCCATTCCTCTTCAGCTCCATGGCGTCATCTTGGTGAAGGAGGAAGGGTCACCCTCATGTGCACACATTCCTCCATCCACCCCTCTTTTTCTCCATGGCCTGAGCTCGATTAAGGAGGAGACACCACCTTCGTGCACGTGCTCTCCTCTAGCCACCAATCTCTTGCCCCCCCCCCAAAAAAAAATCTCAATCCACAGGACCCCTACTACGACGACAATAGTTGTATGGTAGAGGAAGAAATCCCCCCAAGCTGGCAAGTGGAGGAAAACACAGTGGCAGCCAACAAGATCACCACAAAGGTAGTTGGCAAGGAAAAGGAGGAGAAGCAACCTCAACAATTTGTGAATCGCCTCACGGAGAAACACCTCCAACTCCTCTTTGAAATCTGGCAAAAACAGGACGATCAGATGCACTCTTAGAGCTTCCTTGGCCAAAAGATGGACATCCTGTTCGATGCACTCGCAGATGCTCTTGCGCACGCCATATGCCCAACATGCGGCCAACGGTTCACCTCGGTCTACACAATTCATGGACAACCAGGCTCGACAATGGAGTGAAGTCTCCAGGTTATGGTTCTTCGTCAATTACAGTTGCAAGATTAATTGCTTAGTTTACCTCAACAACAGGATAGAAGAACACACAATTTTTTCATATATTGTTTATGTAGTTTTGTTAATAGCAGCTTTGCCAGTAGTTGGTCTTAGAGGCCATCCGAATATTGTACACACTTTTTTGTTTACGCAGATAGGATGCAGAATTTTGTGTAAGCAGTCTTGTTCAAACAACTCTAGCATACAGGATGATGCGTCAATCTCAAAACATTTAAGAGCCACCTATTCTAGTTTCCCATTTGTGGCAGAACAGGTGGCTCACACTTGTCATTGTACAACTTACAGATGTCATTAATATAAGGATCTACTTTTATTTACAAAAAAAACAAACTATTATTATATAATGTTTATATTTTCTTGGTCCCTGTGACAAAATGTTATGTTATCTGTGTATATTATAAACATACACATAATTGTAAGTTTTAAACTTGGAAATTTCTTCAAACTATACTTATTAATTTTTATTTAATTCATAAATCATGCATTGAGTAATCATTCTGCAAATAGACGAGACATTCATCAACTATTATGATTGAGTCGATCTTCGTTGTTGCTTACTTTTTTTCTTTATTTTTTCGAGAAAATGTTTTCACAGAAATCCCTTCGAATACTTCTCCATGTTTCATGGATGGTAAGAGGGATAAATCGTCAACCCTGATTATGAGAGGGCTTTGCCTCGAGGAAATCAAAAGAGTTGAACCCATAACCAACAATAAGCATGATAAACTCAACTCTAAACCAATTAAACTAACCCTCAAAGATTACTTACTTTCTTTATATTTTAATATTATTATAAATTATTTGTAATTATTATTTCTAATAAAAAATCATACACTTTACCAATCTCATCCACATGAATTATAAAATATACTCCTTTCACCTCATTACAATTAAAAAAAACTAAACAACACTCATAATAATAACAATATTATTGAATTTCATCACTATTTATAATCTCTTTTTTACATTTAAAATCTCCAAATCAATATTTCTAATCACAAATGTGATAATTATTGATTTTGATTTATTCACATATAAAATTACAATAATTTACCTTTTAATAGTGCATAAATAGTCGAGTCCAGCAATATATTAATTTTTCCTTCAAAGTTTCTATTTGATATCACATGGCTTTGTGCTCTCTAAGCGGTGCTATATGTGATTATATATTAACTTATTTTTGTGGGTGGTTATGTAAAAGGTGGCCCTATTTTGATTTATCTATAGCAACTACAACGAAGGTTAAAGAAATGAGCAATGTGACTTGATATAATCCTTGTCTACTCAAACATAAATAAATTATATTATGTGTTAGGGGCTCCTAACGTATCTGTTCACAAATATAATGATGCTCCACTATGAAGGACATTGATCTTGAGATATTTGGCAATAGTTGTAGAAATATGATGCTCCACTATGAAGAACATTGATCTTGAAATATTTGTGAAGAGTTATAGAAAATTTTATTGTTGGGGTTAAATGTTTTTTAAACAAGTTTCATTGATTTTTTAGGATTTGATCTTATTGGTTGAGCTAAGTTTTTAGAAAATGAGTTAACGGGTAGATTTCTTTCTAACATTTCAAAAGGGAAACTATAATTTAAATGTGGTTTGCATATGTGAAAAAAGTGTTTTAGTTTAAATTCAATTTTGTTGAGTAGATGCACATTGATTACATGTGGTAAGGTAGATAAGGTGGATTTTATGTAATTATGATGTTTGTAGTTCACTTATCAGATAATTTGGAGCTAATTAATTTGGGTTTCATTGTTATAATAGATTTCCTTGTACTCTTGGTCCTGGAACAAAGGATAATTTGGAGCTAATTAATTTGGGTTTCATTGTTATAATAGATTTCCTTGTTCTCTTTGTTGTTTTTTTTTTGTTTATTATCATTGTTTACATAGTCTAAATCTTTAGTCTAAAATTGCCAAGTTGAAATTGCTAATAGATTCATGAACAATAAGAAAATTTTGTGATTGTGTTTATATAGAGAGAGCGCACACTATTTTTTATATTAATTAATTTTTTTAGTCGACATGTGCTATGTCAGTGTTACATACATAACATAACTACCATACCTAAGTTGTAGAAAGTGTCTCTCAATGCAAGCCTAGGTTTTGTAGTAAATTCAATATATTGCATTTTTTTCTTTTTAATCTTTTTTTCTTTTGAAATGACATCCATTGTCAATTGTTAACCTCACAAAAGATGTTGTATTTTATCACTTGCAATTGATTGATAATGGATTGCATCATAGCTTCATTGGGTCCCACACTAAAGCTAACACATGTCATATTGGGATCTCCATTGAAATACGTGTTTATATAAACAAATTCTTTTGAACCAATTCTATGGGGTATCTACTTGGAGTTGGAGATTTATCTATCTTCTTTTGGTGTTGTGTTCAAACAAGTCTTAAATAGCCCATTCTTTTGTGATGGTTGCTTGGAACACTTTTTTCTTTCGAAGGTAAGCAAAACAAATGGAGTCACTAGGTTTTGAGTCATTACATCCACCTCACTCCTTCTCTTGTAATTCTACTTGCGTGGCTAGATCTCTAACTATAGGGAAATGTCCCCATGTATGCCTTTACCAACCCTTGAATCCTCTCAATATGTAGGGACCCTCTTCTACTAAGTTTGAGTGGTTTCTTTGCTACTCTTTTATTTTCACTAATCATGGCTTATATATTGATTAATATCTCCTAGTCTGGAAGAGGAAGTGCTCTTTTTCTCCTTGTTGGCTCAATTTTAGACCAGGGTCTACATTGATGTCCAATAAAAGGGATATGTTGTAGTCTAGGCATTGGCATTTTCAATCCCTATGAAAAGCAAGGTCTCACCCAAAGCATTATGTTGAGACTTATGTTTATGCGAGGCTCATACAGTATGATTGCCACGACCAACACCCATCCCGATGCTCATACATCGATATTAACAATAATGCATGTACATAATTCTTAGAATGCAACGATTCCCTATTTATTCAGGGATTAAATATCACCATAACAAGAGCCAGTGTCCTAACATAAGAATACGAAAAAAATTCAAGTAGATTATGGTCATTTGACATCATATACAATAAACAATAGTTTAAAAGAAATCATCACAATACAATGTAAGGAAAACAAAAAATTGAAAATAGGACCTCATTCTATTTATCTCCAAGATAATCCAATACATCATCCATAATGGTTCTTCAGTTCTGATACTACAACAATAATAGAGTACATGAATCCTATAGAGGACCATCAAGAAACCAACATTAACAACAATAGTAACAACTATAACAATGACAACAACCTTTTTATTGGCTTAGGCCATTACATTTATACTCTTGTGCTAGAGGGATGGAAGATACATTCAAAATGAGTAGAACTGGGTCAAACCATGAATATCGGTAACACTTTGGTGAGAATCACGTGGCGAAAAATGGTAATAGCAATAGTTCAGTGGAACTATTTATTTTTCTGGCCGAAATGTTTAATTTCGTAAAAGTTAAATCTAATGACATCGTCGAAGTTGAGTTAACTTTAGGCCGAACAAATGTTTTTGGCTACAGGGGCCGGATTTTTTTGGGTCCGCAATCACATGTTTGGCGGAAATAGTACATGTTTTTTGGCCCAAAATTGTTATATATAAAAATTTGTAGGCTAAAGATTCTACTAAATGATGATTTTTTCCGGGGATATCTGTCCGAAATCCGGCGAGAAATTGTTGGATTCGTAGATTTGAGTGAATAATTTTGTAAAATCTGAGTGCCCCGGGAGTTTTTCAGCATGCTAAATCCATTTCTGCATTCAGAAATGGATTTTGAATAACAAAAAATAATGATTCGTGTAAATTTATATCGTCAAATTCCGGCGAAAAAAGCCATTTCGTAAAACAGCTAGCCAATGCATATATAAAAAGACCGCATTTCGCTATTCATTCAACTTCATTTTTCTGTTCTGCTCTCAATTTTGCTTCCCGCCATTGCCATTGCTAGCCGCCATTTCCATTGCTTCCCGCCATTGCCAGCCACCATTTCCATTGCTATTGCTTCCCGCCATTAATTTGAGGTATACCGCCATTGCTATCCTGTTCCGTGGACGATACTATTGGACGGCCGAGGGCACCGAGCAACATTGTTGGACAGTGTAGAGCACGTGAGCGACATTCGCGCCATTGCTATCCTGTTTCGTGGACAACACTGCGGGACGACCGAGGGCACCGAGTGACATTTGATAGACAGTGTAGAGCATGCGAGCGACATCTGCGCCTGTTACAGGTAAGTATCAACCCGCAACAAAAATTTATCAGTTCCTTTCATATTTAAGGGAAAATATTAAGAGTGTGAGGGATTTTTGTACAACCTATAAAGTTGATATTCAAATACATAAACTCGTATCGTTGTATAATCCTAAACAAAAATTCATTCCCCTTTCTTAATATCATCATCGAGTTGAAGGGATTGCTTTCATTCAAAGGGAATCCTAGGAGGAAATTCCCCTTTAATATTTTGAAAGGCCTTTCTCATAAAATTGTCTATGAACTTGTTATATAATGTGTAACTATCTTGTTTGTTTGAATACATTTGTCTATTCAATGGTGGGATTAGGCTGCCCAACATCATTTAATTATGGAAATCCGGAGATTTAGATTTGTTATCTTGGTGAAAGAACATTAGTTATATGAGATAAGAGTAGATTGAAACATATTTCTTCAATTCCATCATTTGGTTGTGAATTTGTTGTGCCAAGTATTCAATATATTTAAACACAAACTTCCTAGATTGGAATTCATTGAGGATGATCATCATGCTCACCTCAATATTTTAGTTGATGTCTCTTCCCATCACTAGTGATAACATGATAACCAATTCTTGGGCCCAAATCTCAAAGGAACTAACTAGAATCTCTATGGTTGTAGCACGGGTTGACCCTATTCTAGGGACATATTAAACATTTCATTCTCAATGGTTATTGAATATTTTCATGCATTTGTTAGTTTGGAAGTGGCATTGAGTATGGCCTCATTCTTTAGGAGTATTAACATGGCCTAAATAGCTTATGGGATGGAAAATAATAAATTTAAGTATTAGAATTATTGGAGATTATTTCCTAACATTTAGGATCATATTGTTTGGTGCACATACTAATGAACATAGGAAAAGGATAAGCGACGAGACTACAATTCTTACAAGACCACTCTTCCATCTAATTTAAACTTTGGATCCAGTAGGGTATTTGATAAAATCCCCCCTCTTAAAAGACCACTCTCTAATCCAATTTAAGGTTTGGATCCAGTAAGATATTTGATAAATTCCTCTTAAAAACCACTCCAATCCAATTTAAGGTTTGGATCTAGTATGGTGTTTGGTAAATTCCTCCCTCTTACAAAACCACTCTCAGATCCAATTGAAGGTTTAGATATAGTAATTTATTTATAAATTCCCCATGTAACAACCCAAATTGATTAATTTTATCATAGTTTTTAATTTAAATTTAATTAATTATTAAAATATATTAATGAGTCTTTTATTATTTTATTATTAAAAGGTGGGTGAAGTAATTAATGGGGGGACAAGACCGTTGGGGAATTAATGGGGGGATAAGATTGTTGGGAATTAATGAGGGGGACTTGAGAGAGGAGGGGAGGACTTGGAAGAGGATCTCATTTTTATTTGGTTTGAGAATTTCTGAAAGATGGAGGAGGAGGAGGAGGAAATTGGAAGAATTGTTTTGGGGAACTCTCACATGGCACTATTGTTGCTAGGAATTTTGGGCTCGGGGGCCAGGAAACCGCAAGGATTCTTGGAGCTAGGGAGACAGAGAAGATGTTCCTAGTTGGCTGGGAGGTTAATATTTAGTCTGGGCAAGAACAAGAACATGATAAAAAAGAAAAGGGACTAGATAACCAACCTAAAGGTGGAGGTATGTAATATGATGTTGTTATCATTATTCTGCTTATTATGGTGTTATCATTATTATGTTGTTACGGTTTATCATTGGTTTATTCCAAGTATGAGAAAATGAATGAAAGAAATTCTAAACTAAATTTCAGTCATTTCAATAGGAGATTGTTGAAAATATTTATTTATTTTGAATCCTGAAATAGGTAGGCTTTACACCCAAACCATGGTGCTAACTTAGTCATATTTGTGGGTTCATATACTACAAAACATGAATTTACTATGTATGGGCCTAATGGTTAAGAACATGTGTTTCCTCCTAGGAGGTCAGAGGTTCAAATCTAGAGGGGGGTAGAGTCTGTACACCTCCGTAGACTTTAGCAGTCAAATCGTTGCATGAGGGGGCCCTTGTCCCACAAACAAGGGGGTCTCATACACCTATTTGGTGTCTGGCTTGGCCATGACCTTAAAAATAGATTATTATTATTATTATTATTATTATTATTATATCCGTTCCCATTAGTTTTCCAAACTCGATCATACCAAGGGGACTTGCTTCTTAGGAGACATTGGTAAAGAATATTGATAAAATGGATGTAAGGAGGATTAGTAAAGACTTACATGATCACTTCTTGGTGAAGAGTGATCCAATAATATTGGTTGATGATATCCAAAGGTGTTTGCATTTCCCAAAGGTTTGAAGCATAGTGTCAGCCAAGAATGCACGATTCCAACACTTGCTCGAGTATATTCATTGGTCACCCATCAAACCTTTCGCTATAACATATGCCTTTGTTTCTTGCTTACAAGTATTCTCTTTCCTTCAAGTGTTTCTTAGTGTATTATGTTCGATAACTCTATGGTAGACTCTTTGTTCTATTAAATAGTTTAGACTCTTCATCATTCTGTTCATCAACACCGATATTCAAAGGGTTCAATTGAGAAATCAATAAATTTCCTTTATATCTTTTCATAGGTTAGTTTCAATGTCAAGTAATGCTTTTGCACTTTAGGGAGATGTTTCTTAGTGTGTTTTATTGACGGGGCTGCTTGAATGGAAGCATGCATTTTCAAGTATCACGGGCATATAGGAGAGATTAACTACCTTTATCATGGGCATGGATATACATGCACATAAACTTTGTACTTTAATGGAATTTCTTTGTACGATGTGGAAGAATATTGATAAAATGGATGTAAGGAGGATTAGTAAAGAATTACATGATCACTTCTTGGTGAAGAGTGATCCAATAAGACTGGGTGATGATATCCAATAAGAGTGATCCAATAAGACTGGGTGATGATATCCAGTAAGAGTGATCCAATAAGATTGATCCAATTTGTTTCAGGTTATATACCTTTCTTAATATGCTAAGAAAATTGGGATTGACACTTTGGAATTTCAATATGAATAGCCACTAGACGAAGAATGGCATAATTTTCTTTTGGAATATACATTGAAAGTCCATAAAGCCTTCCACCACCAAGCAACCTTTTTTAGGAAAGTTCTACAATTAACCAAAAAGGATGAGAAAAATGAATAGTTGATCTAATAACTTAATAATTTACTCACCATTCCCTTTATCAACACCGACATTCAAATCGTTCAACTAAGCAATTAATTTTTCCTTTATCTCTTCATAGGCTAGTTTCATTGCTAAGTGATGCTTCTGCACTTTAGGGAGATGTTTCTTAGTGTGTTTGATTGACATGGTTGCTTGAATGACAACATGCACTTTCTTATCATGGGAATATAGGAGAGATTAACTACCTTTATCATGGGCATGGATATGCATGCACATAAACTTTGTACTTTAATGGAATTTCTTTGTATGATATGGAAAAAGAACAAGTTTTTATATGATGTAAAAAAATGTAGTCAATTTATGTATTAAAATATTTTCAATTGTCATTTTGCAGCTTGGTACACATATATAATATATGTGGATCGAGAGGAGTCTGCAATTATGCCTCACAAACACTCTAGGCTATCTAATGAAATAAATAGAGGGACCCCTACTTCAATAGGTAACCCTAGTCAGGCAGGGGAAACTAGTCACACATGGAAGTCTAGCGAAGGAAGGAGATCTAGTCAGTCTGGACAATGATCAAAATCATTTAGATCTAGTTAGGTTGGAGATCAAGGTACATGTATTTTTATATGCACACGTTAAATTGTGCATGCATACATGTCGAGATTGATATAACTAATTGAAAGTTTGATAAATTTCTTTTCAAATGCATCATTTAGTAGATCACAAGAAAGAGCATTACAAGAGAGTGCACATCTATTTGCAGGCCCGGGGTCTCAATTTGATCCATTGCGTCATGGATCATCATGATCTTTTGCTAATCATGATTTTGGGGAAATATGTTATGGGGAAGAGTCTCCTCTCACAACCAATGTACAACAACCCCAATCACATCAACAACATATGGGCGGTAAATTTATTTGATTTATTTATGTTTTTATATAAATCAATTGTGCATATGATCATGTGTATATATGTTACTGTGGATTGTCCTAAATATATAGAAATATTTCTAAATGTGCAGGGGATTGGGCTTCTACTGGGGACAATAATGAAGGAGAGGGTGGGGTGAAGGTAAAAAAGGGCCCGAGTATTTTCAAGAAAATCAATATTACACCCCGATCACCACCTATCCCTTGGACATTAGCGTGGAGGTTCATTGGGAAGGTGAGGCTCAAAAAATGACTATGCAGTGTTACACAAGCCACCATGCAAAGTTGAAGCATGATCTTGAGCAATTGGATCTCCCTGTAAAGAGAAAACAAAGATTGGAGATCTTTTTGCATTGTTTAGAGAACTTCATTCATGTGTATAAGAACCTTGGGCCAACAACCAATGGCTTTGTTGATTTGTTGAGGAGATGCAGGTTGTGGTCATGGGCCTCGATAAATGTCCCAAAATAGAGAAAGGGGTTTCAAAAGAGCAGGCAAAATCAATGTTCAATTTTAAGGAAGGACCAAAGTGATGAATGTTGAAGGTGCAATATTTCAAGCACCCTCACATTGCACACCATCTTTATGATCGATTCTTGGCAGCATATGGCAGATTGCCATGGAATGATGAGGTGCCATATTAATTTGCTAGATTCATTTATGCAGAGTTTTTTGATAATATGTAGCCCGATTATACCAACCTACCATCTAGATATTATGGTGTTAGTAAAGGTCGAACATATAATCGAAGAGGTGCATTTCGAGATCCGGTTTTTCCTAGACCTCCACGACCCTTGGTATCTGTTCCACCAAGGGTGGTTTCTCTACCTTCAAAGATTGATGCCACTTCACAAGTTGGTCGACATGCGAGGGAGGCAATAGATGATAATTTAAATTCATGTTTTTATGGTACTGATGTTGGTTTGAACCGACAAAGAGCACGATCCAATGTTCATGATAGTTTTATATTTAATACAAATGATGAGATAGATCACATGCGCCTCGAAGAGTTA
>ML823447.1:50205-80136 GCA_009831015.1 Picea engelmannii
TCATAGGTATCAATCATGGTTGAAAGTTTCGAACTATGATTACATGCATCATAATTTAATTGTAATTATTAGTTTTTTTCAATTAAATATAATTTGTACATTTTTTTAATTGTATAAAATTGCTCTCTCTCTCTCTCTCTCTCTCTCTCTCTCTCTCTCTCTATATATATATATATATATATATATATGGTTACCAGGAGGGGAACTTTGGTATGACCCAACCTTCTTCCATCTTGGAAGATGGTTTGGTTGGCAATTCACATGTATTAATCATGGTTGAAAGTTTTGAACTATGATTACACGCATCATAATTTAATTGTTTAATTATTAGTTTTTCCAAGATGTGTACTTACAATTATGTCTCTAATATGCATTTTAAATGCGTTATAGGCCAATTTGGAGCAGAGAGTGTTGGAGGAGAACGTGCTCAGAGGAGAGAGTGGTGGAGAATGCACAGGAATATATGATAATTCATAGATCTTGTTTCTTACATTTGTAAGTTCTATTTTGTTTCTATGAAAACTTTATCAAATGATTACTTAAATAACCATGGAAGTACTTAAAGGATATATAATTTTTGGAATTTTATTCATTTTTGTACTTAATGTGTCAACAAATGTGTTATAATGCATCATTCCTTATTTTCAAATGAAAGAGTTTTTCCTCTCTTATTATCTACCACGAAGCTCAAAACCCCATATTCCATAGGAGTTTATCTCTTCGTAGATCTACTTTACATGAAATGTAGGCATGAAAGGACTAGCCAAAAAATCACATCATCCATTTCAACAAAAAAGATGAATAATTATTTCAACTTGGTCACACAAAGGATATGAGACCCCCCTT
This sequence comes from Picea engelmannii, assembly GCA_009831015.1. NCBI lineage: Eukaryota > Viridiplantae > Streptophyta > Pinopsida > Pinales > Pinaceae > Picea > Picea engelmannii. Next base: position 51,052 of record ML823447.1, read on the forward strand.
GTGTGTCAGTCTCCTATCGATAGGAAAGCAACCAATAAGAAAAAAAAGGCATATTGGGGTTCCATCAAAGGTTTCCACTTGTTATAGAACCTTAAAATCCAAACCAAGCTTTCATCTCTGACCATGTTACCTAGGTTTTTTTCTTGGATATCAGAGTAAATTCATGGAAAAAATAATGTCTTTCCTCAAAGGTATGAGGGTTGACAACCAAGGAATTCCAATCATATTTTTTCCTTCTTGTGTCAATATTGGTAACCACCAACTAGAGTGATCATTAAATGAGATTCCCACCCTCAAGGACCTCTTCTAGGTTAGAAATGGTTCAATTGATTTACATTCTTTCCAAATACTCTAAGCCATTGAAGAGCCTTTAGCATTCAACATAGTGGGGGTGATTACCAAGGTTTGAAGGACGAGACTTTGCCAAGAGACACTCCCAAAGAAATGTAGTTTTTAAAAAGCACCTTCCAAGTTTCATTCCTTTCCATAGCTTGGATAACCCACTTAGTACATAGATCTTGGTATGTATGTAACATTTTATGATCCCATACCTCCATAGTTTCTCATAATGCAATAGAATTCCCAAATGACTCTATGAAAACCATTATTCCAATGTGGTTGGCTGAAATAAAAATTCTAGAGGCATTTTCCAACCTTAAGTAGGAATTCATTGAGGGTACCTAGTAGGAGGAATAATAAACAAGAAATCCACGGAATAATAAACAGGAAATCCAAGAGACACTCCCAAAGAAATGTATTTTTGAAAAATCACCTTCCAAGCTTCATTCCTTTCCATAGCTTGGATAACCCACTTACTACATAGATCTTGGTATGTATGTAACATTTTATGATCCCACACCTCCACAATTTCTCATAATGCAATAGAATTCCCAAATGACTCTATGAAAACATTTATTCTAATGTTTAACCCAAATAAAAATTCTAGAGGCATTTTCCAACCCCAAGTAGGCACTCATTGAGGGTACACATGCTCATTTCCACATAGATGTTCTGCATCGGGATTGAGCTCGTAAAAATGGTCCTTGTGACCACATGTCCTCGTACAACCCTTCATGAGGTGTGGGGTTTGAAAGTATCTTTTATGGAAATCATTCCTATCATGATCCCCAAACTCAATTGGGAAATCACACTAATTTTATATATTGGGAAGAGAACATTTTTTCTTGCACATATGTTGAGGAGAATTGCACTTGTGGGGACCCTCATGCCCAATATAGAACAAGACTTATTACAACTGGATGACTTCTTAAACAAGTCACAAACTTCCCCACAGTTGTGGTTTCTCATTTTACAGTCATGGGGACCTTCATGCCCTATCAAATCTTTGCATTCCTCAATTGAATTCTCTGCTTCCTCCATGGTGCAGAAGGTGCATTTTTCTGAACATACATTGCTACCCATGCAAGAATGAGAGGAGACATTGCCTTTTTCATGAATACATCTCCAAAAACATTTAGAGTATTTACATCTACAAAGAAATCCTTTGCTTCATTTCCGCAATACCCACAACAACCTCTAACTTTAATTTTTGCACCTCATAAGAACTGGAAAAATCCACCGTGTTTGACATCAACCATTGTTCAACTCACTTTCGCCTTTGATCTGCCAATGCACCCAAAAATATTTCAAAAAGAGAGTGCTGACATTTACCATTATTTCCTTTTATTGGCACAACACTTTCTAATCTTGACCTGAGCTCAGATAAAATTCTTCCAACAACTGTTGTTGTTCCTTATGAACGTGCTAATTCGAAACCAGTATTGGGGAAATAATCTAACATGAACTCCTCAACAACAACTAGAAAATCTGAAACTTGTTGCTTCTTATCCAAATTAACTAGCATTTGGATAAGAACCTCATATTCCATAAGAACTCATTGAGGGCGCACATGCTCATTCCAACATAGATGTTATGCATCAGGATTGAGCTCGTGAAAATGGTCCTTGTGACCACATGTCCTCGTTCAACCCTTCATGAGGCATAAGGTTTGAAAATATATTTTATGGAAAGCATGTCTATCATGATCCCAAAACTCAATTCGAAAATCACACTGATTTTATATACTGGGAAGAGAACATTTTTTCTTGCACATATGTTGAGGACAATTGCACTTGTGTGGACCTTCATGCCCAAGTTGGATAGAAGACTTATTACAACTAGATTTCTTCATAAACAAGTCACAAACTTCCCCACAGGTGTGGTTTCTCATTTCACAGTCATGGGGGCGTTCATGCCCTCCAAATCTTTGCAATCCTCAACTAAATTTTCTGCATCCTCCATGGCGTAGAAGGTGCATTTTTCTGAACATACATGGCTACCCATGCAAGAATGAGAGTAGACATGGCCTTTTTCATGCATACATCTCCAAAATCATTTAGAGCATTTACATCCACAAATAGATAGTCTTTGCTTCATTTATGCAATACCCGTAACAACCTCTAACTGTAATTTTTGCACCTAATCAGAATTGGAAAAATCCATTGTGTTTGAAATCAACCACTATTTAACTCGCTTTTTCCTTCGATCTACCAATGCACCCAAAAATATTTCGAAAAGAGAGTGCCACCATTCACCATCAATTTATTTTATTGGTACAACACTTTTTAATCTTGACCTGAGCTCAGATAAAATTCTTCTAGCAACTGTTGTTGTTTCTTGTGGATGATAACATTAAATTTTGATTGTTATTATGCTTTTAATTTGAAAATTACATTATAAATTTATTTGTAAATGTCTTAGTGTCATATTTTTAAAAGATCCATTCGAATAAGGTATGTCAAGTCTTATTGTTTTAGCATATTAAGAAAGATATAGAACCTGGTAGAAAAAATCCATTGGAATAACTGATAGATATATTCCTCTCTAAGTATCAGTTCTCACTGCTCATGTGTATGTATTATCTCTCTACAGTCTAGTATGTATATTATTGCTTTGTAAAGTTGTCACATAATATAATAGAATGCCTGATTTTGTGCGTAAAAAATTATGATAGGTTGCATTGCAGGAACAATTCTATAGTTTATATTTTTTATTGTATCATTGTCTTTATGAAATTTTTGTTTATCTTCCTTGCTGCCATAAGAATGTTCATGTGTTTAAAACAGTTCATCTGTTAATCCATATTGATTGCCTGCAACTTTTATAGGCATGCATTGCAACTTTTATAGGCAGTCATTTAGAGAGGTTTGGCTCTAGGAGGACAACATGACATTATGTAGGGAGCCCTTATAGATAGTTTTTGGTTGAGGAGGAGGACATCACATACCACAGATTTCATATTTGCATGGCTAGTTTTTGTTATATTGAATTGTGAAATTTTATTTTTCAAGTTTGTTGATATTGAAAATTATGAAAAGTTTAACCTATAAAAAGGAATCATAAGATTTTAATGTTGTTTCTTTTCATCATATATACAGGGAAATGAATGGAGATGCAGATGCCTTGTCAAAGGAAAGTTTACAGATGGAATATGGTTTATGGCATATGTGAGAGATAAAAGATGGAGAAGTCGTGAACTACTTTTTAATATTTCAATTATGTATTTATGTGTTTAGATTATGAGAAAGTTGAAATTGTTTTAAAATGTAATATTATGGAACAATTGGAATTTTTTTAACAATGGATTTGTTTTAACAATATAACTAGTAGTATTTATTTTATTACCTATATGTTTTTACATATGATGAGTGGTTTGAAATGTATAATTGAAAAACCTCATCTTAAAATACTCTTTGATTATGTTTTTTATTATGAACTAATAGAATGGTAACTTTGTAAACTTTTTCGAAAGGTGTGTTGTTTGCAAGAATTTCATGCAAATATATGCATTGTATTTATTTCTTCAAACTAATTTTCATTATTACATAGTTATTAATTATTTTTAAATTGCCAAACCCACGATAATGTGTTTTTTTAAGAAATAAAATATTTGTTAGTATTGGTTTTATTAATAGTTGCTATTTAGAAATTCATTATATAGATGTATTCATAGTTATTGATTACATTAAAATTGGCAGAGGTAGCACAATGTGTTTTTTCCATAAATAAAATGTCTATTAGTATTGGGTTCTATTATAGTTGTTAAGGCATTATGCAGAAAATAAATTCTTTGAACTAATACTTAGAAAACGATTGAAATGTATTCTTTTATTACAAGAGTGGCACATTAAGGTATCCATGAAAAACAATTTGTAATGCTAGTAGTTGATGTGTGAAGCATCATGTCAAATTTGATCATGCCATTTTTTCTAATGTTCTAATTCATATTATTAATTGTATGGCTATGACAATTAGTTTTGTTGGAAGCCTCATGTATTAGAAGCATAGTTCTTTAGAATTTTAACCCTATACTTCTAATCCTACTTTCAAAAACTATAAAACATATGTGAAATGATCATGGTTTTGGTGTTGAAGGCCAACCCATTAGGGGATGCTTACCACACATTTTCTTATGTGGAACCACTATTTGAAACTTCTCAATCTAGCTTTGACCAATATATGACCAATATATGGTTGTTGTCTTTGCAAGTCCATTCTTTGTGAAAGCTCTCAAACTAATATTGACCTATTATGGAAAATATACTTTTGAGATGCTTCACTCTATCAAAAAAATGAGGAAGGAACAATATATGACTGCATCCAAGGCTGAGCTATTACATAATTGTACTAAAAAAAACTACTCATTTTCATATTGAACTTTTGATCTCCTTAAAGTTATTGTGAGAAGGTGTTAATGAAGTATTTAATATTTTTTTTATAAAAGTTGTTTCATAATAATGTTATGGAAGATTTAGTATTTAGTGAGTAATTGAAGAACTGGGAATTGGGATTTACTTTTTGGTTGAAATTGCCCAAAAAGTAGTATTAAGGTAGAGATTCAACAAATGTCACGGTCATGGATGGTTAAAGCCAGACAACACATATCATTATCTGGATACCAAGTATTGAAATGTATCCTCTTATTACAAGAGTGGCACATTAAGGTATCCATGACAAACAATTTGTAATGATAGTAGTTGATGTGTGAAGCACCATGTCAAATTTGATCATGCCAATTTTGCTAATGTTCTAATTCATAATATTAATTGTATGGCTATGAAAATTAGTTTTGTTGGCATCCTTATGTATCAAAAGCATAGTACTTTCAAATTTTAACCGTATACTTCTAATCCTACATTCAAAAACTATAAAACATATGTGAAATGATCACGGTTTTGGTGTTGAAGGCCAACCCATTAGGGGATACTTACCACACATTTTCTTATGTGGAACCACTATTTGAAACTTCTCAAACTAGGTTTGACCAATCTATGGTTGTTGCCTTTGCAAGTCCATTCTTTGTGAAAGCTCTCAGACTAATATTGACCTATTATGGAAAATATACTTTTGAGGCACTTCACTCTATCAAAAAATGAGGAAGGAACAATATTTGACTGCATCCAAGGCTGAGCTATTACATAATTGTACTAAAAAACTACTCATTTTCATATTGAACTTTCGATCTCCTTAAAGTTATTGTGAGAAGCTGTTAATGAATTCTTTAATAAATATTGTATAAAAGTTGTTTGGTAATAGTGTTATGGAATATTTAGGATAAATAGTGAGTAGTTAAAGAACTCAAAATTGGGATTTACTTTTTGGTTGAAGCCAAAAAGTAGTTTTAAGGTAGAGATTAAAAAAATGTCATGGTCATGGATGGTTAAATCCAGACAACACGTATTATTATCTGGATACCATGGATTGAAATGTAACCTCTTATTACAAGAGTGGCACATTAAGGTATCCATGACAAACAATTTGTAATAGTAGTCGATGTGTGAAGCACCATGTCAAATTTGATCATGCCAATTTTGCTAATGTTCTAATTCATATTATTAATTGTATGACTATGATAATTAGTTTTGTTGGCAGCCTTATGTATTAGAAGCATAGTTCTTTAGAATTTTAACCCTATACTTCTAATCCTACTTTCAAAAACTGTAAAACATATGTGAAATGATCATGATTTTGGTGTTGAAGGCCAACCCATTAGGGGATACTTACCACACATTTTCTTATGTGGAACCACTATTTGAAACTTCTCGCACTAGGTTTGACCAATCTATGGTTGTTTTCTTTGCAAGTCCATTATTTGTGAAAGCTCTCAAAATAATATTGACCTATTGTGGAAAAGATACTTTTGAGGCATTTCACTCTATCAAAAAATGAGGAAGGAACAATATTTGACTGCATCCAAGGACGAGCTATTACATAATTGTACTAAAAAAAACTACTCATTTTCATATTGAACTTTCAATCTCCTTAACATTATTGTGAGAATATGTTAATGAAGTCTTTAGTACATATTGTATAAAAGTTGTTTGATAATAGTGTTATGGAAGATTTAGGATTTAGTGAGTAATTGAAGAACTCGGAATTGGGATTTACTTTTTGGCTGAAATTTGCCAAAAAGTAGTATTAAGGTAGAGATTCAACAAATATGAAAGCTAGGGAAAGGAAATGCCAAAGTGAGTTTGGGTGGATATATTGTTTGAATAACTAAGAAATTATGTTTGTGTCTATACAATTATGAAATATTTCTCCAGCAAGTAAACAACTTGCATCTTGGAGATATGAAAGATGCATGCCATCGATTTAGACAAGGGTCAATGGTCCACATTGTCACTATCTCTCAAGGTATGGTGTTAGGGAGCATACAACTTTTAGCCTTGTGCAATTAGTAATTCCACGCCTGCCCTATCACATCATTCCAAGCCACTTGTCCTCCCCATTTAAAAACATAGGTCTCTTTCTACCATATATCACCATGCTATAATCCAATATTCACAACAAAATTTATTTCAAACAATATCTTAAAAAAAATCATTACAAAGAAATTTCATTAGAAACATTTTGTTGTTTTTCTATAATGACGAATGACACAAAAAATCTAGATACATATGCATCTTTCTATTTTGCTATCCATTTCATCGTACCAAATGATTATAAAATAAAATGAACTTGTCTTATGAATTTATTTCCATATGTTGCATGTATTGTTACTTAACAAATACCAAATCAAATTGCATATGTTATTCTCATATTATAATTTGATCTAAAATGAGGTTCTATGTTCATAAAATGTGGACTCATTTAGTTGTAACACCATTATTTAAGAAATGTCATTGTCTCTAGAGTCATATCTATCAAAGGAAGATACGTCCTATGGAGAATTGGAGGTCTACGTTTGGGAGGTATTAGTGTTAGATGTTTCTTCCAATGGAACTATTTTCTTTGACAATGTACTAGTAAAATCATTTTATTAGGTGGGTAGGGGATTGTCTTATCTAGGTTGCATTGCATTATGTCATATTCTGAGAGAGAGAGAGAGAGAGAGAGAGAGAGAGAGAGAGAGAGAGAGAGAGAGAGAGAAGGGGAGATGACATGTTGTGAACTTTATGTTTGGTTATATGTATAGTCTATATATTCTCAAATTGCTCATGGATATTAGCTTACGAAGTTGAAGGGATGATGAGACAATTCTAGGCATTGTACTCTAGTTTTCTCTTGTTCCTATATAAAGCATTTCAGTTTAAGAATAAATTAAATTATAGTCTAGATCTCTATTTCTAACTCAAAATCATTGCATACAAGTTCTTTCAAAATTGAAACCATCATATTAGATGTAAGACATGTACATACATACTATCTAGTTATTTGGGGCATGATTGGAAAATTCAAATCATGTTATCTCATCCCTTTAGTGGTCCAGAGGACATATGGGGACCCGAATATTTTATAATTGACAAACAATTGAGATCTAGTTTTATGTTTGCAAACTTATAAATAAAGTAGTACAACAATTCATAAAAAATCACCTTATTCGAATGGACCACAAAAGAAAAACAAACAAGATGGAATCCTACAACAATTCATAAAAAAATCACCTTATTCGAATGGACCACAAAAGAATGACAAACAAGATGGAATCCTACATATCCATATAAATGTACTTGATGCATTTTTTAAATTTTTTTTTGGAATGTTTTTTACAAACATCGTAATGGTATGCCATCTTCAATTATTCATTCATGATCGACTTTTGTCATTTTCCATTTTCTAACTTTCGATTTTTTCTTTGATTGAACCTATACTAACTTTATGCACATTGTACATACCAAATGACTATATTGATAGCTTATGACTTCCGGCTGATAGTCTTGAAAGTGAACATGACTTTCGGTTTTATGGGTTTCTTGAAAAGAATAACCTTTCAATATGATGGATCCTCTTTCATATATAAAATCGTTATCATTATAATCCTCCAATAACCTCATCTTTATTTTTGTGCACCACATCAACTAATATTTAATATTTTCATCATTGTCTACAGGTTCAACCACAACAAAAAAAACTCCTGCAAATAAAGCCCCATATGCCAACAAACAAATCATTAGATAAACATGCACAATTCTACATACTATTTAAATTAAATAATTTTTATATAAATTTTTATACCTAGACACGTACATGTCTATGTACTGTTTAAACATAAAAAATATTTTTGAAGAATTGTACAGTTCATTTTACCTTCTTTAACAAGATCAAAGACTCTATCACCATCATTTGACACTGTAGTGTCATTTGAATCCATCTCTTCTAAGCTTGCAAGTGACATTTTCCCCTTTGTATTAATTTTCGTATGTTCCCAAGCTTTAACATATTTTCCCATTTTGTTTTCACAAATCTCATCAGATTATATGTCCTCTATGCAAATTGAACAAAAACAAGATGCATTTCTTTTATCAAACACATATATTTTGATAGGATTTTGTTTTAATTGAATGCAATTTTTGAGTCCCATGTATTGTACTGGCTTCATATTAGATTGATCTATCTACATCTTGGATTCCAATATGCCATAAATACCTACACGGTTCAAGAATAATTTATTAAAAGTAAATAAATGTGAATATATATTGTTGGCCCTTGGTTACGGAAGCAAGCAAGATCAAGCAAGAAAAGGCAAAATGTGAACTGCGCGGAAGACACAGTGACTGTTACTGTGTCGAAGTGAGTAAAAGAGAAGAAAAAATAGAACGAAGTAAAAGTAATCGAGACGTTGGACGAGGAGATCGAGGATGACATATCGGCAAGGAAGATGGATTGTGGACAACTCAGCAAGCAGAAAAAAGTCACTATTGGATGCTTTGGAGCACCGCGCGAGAAGGAAGGAAAGACAAGTTGGCAAAGCCCTGAAAACGTGGGTCAAGTTGACCTAGGGTTTTAGACACCTAGGGTTTTGGTATCTAGGGTTTTGACACCTAGGTTTCGACCTAAGGATGTCGGTGAGTGATTGTAATGTATAAATAGAGGTCTAAAGGATCAGGGATGGGTTGTTGGTATTGTGTTTTCCAGTTTTGTTATTGGTATGAGCAATTATTCTGTGAGAGAGAGAAGTGTTGAGTGTAAGATCCTTTTGGTATTGTACGATTTTCAGCTGGGTGCGAAGATCGGTCCTACAGCTAGGTGCGCATGAAGGGGAGAGACAAAGAGGAGAAGGAAGAAGATCTACTAGCTTACAACGCAGACAAGAACTGTATGCTTCATCTTAATATATTATAAAGCACAGTTATGTGGACGTATCCCTAAAGAGAGGGTGAACCACGTATATCTAGTGTTGTGTGTGTGATTGATGCTCTATTCTTTGTCATTTGGTATACTGTTATTGCAATACTGTGTTAGATCTGATAGATAGTTCTACGGAGTAGATATGAACTGGTAAGTGATATATAAATGTTGTATTGCTCTTGTATTTGATCCACTTGGTGTTCCCTTTGGTTGTATACATATTTGTCCTGCAACCCCCCCATAGCTACTTTGGGTGAGATTGCATCTGCCTCGTAGGTGTTGCCAAAAGGGCCAGTAGTTAGGGCTTGTTGGTGCGCTCTTGGAGCTGAACCCTAGGTCTGCCCCTATGCCAAAAAATTGTTCTGTTGTCGGGACCGAAATATTCTTGAGGGAATCTCAAGGTGGTTTCCATCAAAGACAGAGATTCAGAAGTGGATAGAAGATCAAGAAAAGGACTTCGTTGAAGCCCGGAACAAGAACCCTAATATTAGTACAGAAGATTGGTTGGAAAGATATATCTTTACTGATATACATGAGATTTTCTTTGGAGGAATCCATAGAGAGTTCTACGAGTGGCTAGCTAGGCTATAAGATACCCAGTTTGAGATCAGAGCTAGGCCACATATGGTTTGGACATCGACTTTGATCAAGAGGGTCAAGAGAGTTGATAACATCGTGTCAAGAGCAATAGATCACTGGTTTGATAGTACCATTGGAGGGTATATCACCAAGTTTGTTGTTGACAAAGTAGAATCGTATAGCCAAGCAGAGAGATACTTCTTTAAGGGACCTAGAGGAAAATTTTTACATTTTCTATAGTTGAAGATCAAGATGTTATTGCATGAGAAGAACATCTTGAAGATATAGTAATCTGCTGGATTGAAGAGCTAATGTTCAAGAAATCAGACAACGAAAACAACACAAAGGCTGGACATACATGCAGTGGGAGAGTGTTCAGAGAAGTTCCTCTTGCAAACCTGTTTAAGCAGAACTACGGGGACGAGGGTTTTTACAGTGGAGAAGAGGCAGATCTGATACACGAGGAGAATTCAGAATCCCTTAGGACAAAGGAACCTCACCAAGAAGAACCAGAATCTTTAGGAACTGCGCCTACTATCGAAGTAAGTATTATTAACCCTATTGTTGTTTCAACAACATTAAGAAATCAGAGTAATCAGAGTCACTCGAGCGTTTAGAGAACTTTCACTAGTAGCCCAAAACCTACTCAGTCAGGAAACCTAGGAAGATCTATGGCATATGAGATGAGGTTACCCACCTTCAAAGGAGATGGATCTGAAGATCCTGATCAACACTGGTTTCTATGCGAAGCTGTATGGATTATTAAGAACATCACCGATGAAGCTTTCAAACGAGATCAATTTAGTAATACCCTAAGAGACCGTGCACTGAGCTGGTACATGAAGTTTGTTAATGGAATTTCCCAGCCTAAACCCCTGAATGAGATCAAGAACGCGCTGATTTTTTATTTCAAGAAACCCAAGTCAGAGTCATAGTGCATTACAAAACTAAAAGAAATCAAGCAGAGAATAGCTGAACCAGTATGGGAGTTCGATCAGAGACTTAAGACCTTAACATGCCATCTGAGTTTTCAAATCCCATATGAGCAAAATAAGGAATGGTTCATTTCTTCTCTCTTACCACACATCAGAGTTCCTCTGATGCAACAGAAGATTGCTTCATAGGTTGAGGCACTGGAGATCGCCATGAAGCTAGAATCAACCCCTATGGGAGAATCCAGTTCAGGTATGAGTCAAATCTTGATTCAGCTAACTAGTTTGTCTCTGCAGGTCGAAGATATGAAGAAATACAAGGGAAAAGACAAAAGAGAAGATATCTGGTGTGTCAGATGCAAATCAAAAGGCCATGACAAGGAGCACTTTCTCCTATTTCATGAATACTTGGCCTCTGGAGCTCCGAGCCCTTTGAAGCAAGTTAACCTACCATGGTGCGAGGTATGTAGAAATAGACATTGCCCTGGTCAATGGTATTACATGAAAAAATATGTTCAGACACCCACCAATATGTATTTCACATTCTGTAAGTCCATGGGGCATGATGATAGGGATTGTAGGGATTATGACCTCATGCGCGAAAGGTTAAGGGATATATACAAAATTCAAGGCGAAGTACAACAAGAAGGAAACACTACGCAGTATAACTCCCCTGGGAGAGGAAAATTCAACCCTTGTACCACTTGTAGCTATTGCAATTCCTTTGAGCATGTTATCGAGGAATGTCCATCATTGTTGGCTAAACTTCAGGAGAGGCGGGGACCTCAACAAAACCCAAAAATACAATTAATCAAAGAAGAACCTCGCAGAGCAGAATCTAGAGTGTCTATTATTACTCGAGGAGGAGTTGTTATAGGAGAAGACAGAATGATCCAAGGAAAGACTACAGAAGAATCAGGAGTCAGGAAAGATGCAGAGAAGACACAAAATTTTGATGCAAAGAAAGAAAAACAAATGTTTGAGGAGGCAAGGAATGAATTCAGGGGATACCAAGGTTCTTCATCAAAGACATGACTAGAAGTAAGAGGATGTGGAATGCCTTTGGCATTTGATCAGTCTGCTTCGCCTGGATATGGAAAAGAGGCAAGTAAACTTGTCAGTTTCTTGTATACGTTTATAGAACTGATTAAAGATGAGAACGCCATACAAGAACTGCAAAATTTGGTCATACAGTATGAGATAGGAAGGGTAGATCCTTTACTGAATAAAGAAGTACATAAACTATCCAAGAAGAGAAGGACAAATAAGGAACTACACCTGAATGCTCAAATTGGAGAGTATGATATAGACTATGTGGTCCTCGACTTAGGGTCGGAGGTCAATGTCATGACGAAGCAAACCTAGGCACTGATGGGGAAACCTAAGTTGATATATTCCCCTATCAGACTTAGGATGGCTAATCAAGAAGCTATAAGCCCCTTTGGAATATTGGAACATGTCCTTGTGGACATCGACGGAGTGAGGACGTTTGCAGACTTCGAGGTAATTGAGATAGTTGATGATAGTTGTCCTTACCCTGCTCTGTTAGGAATTGATTAGTCTTTCAATAATTCCACTATGGTCGATTTAAATAAAAGATGAATGACATTTGAAGGATATGGCCTTAGGGTCATTGCACCTTTAGATCCTGATGAAGGTCAGCGATACACAGAGCCCATCAGAGAAGAAGACCACACATATGACCTAGAAAACATATACAAATTAACAGCCAGACAACAGGATTACATTAATCCTACGGTGGATGGAAATTTGAGCTGGCGAAGTGACAATGCATGTTCATCAAATTCAGAAGAAGCACTGGAGAACCGACAGAACAAAATGTATGAAGTATCTACAAGGAGATGTGCTAGATTAACCAGAGAAGTACGTTGGATCGACACAACAATAAGTAAATTACCCACCTTTGATGGTCTGAATCCTTTAGAAACCTTCTTGTCGTAATTTGAAGAAAGTGTACCAACGCAACAATGATTGTTGGCACTGGATGAGGCCCTGAAAGCCACACCAGGAATATGGTGGGGGTCACACAAAAACAACATTACAGAATGGGTAAAATATCGTACTCTGATGACAACACGGCTCTTGGCACAAGTAGAAGGCTGGGAAGTTAGATACATAGGTCGAAGCTATCCGAAGGACCATGTGCGAAGTTATGAGGAAGCATGGAGAAATATTCCTCAAGAGCGGTGGGTGCACAAATTCATTAACACGTTGGAAACAACCCCTATTAACTGGTACCTTCAAGCAGAGTTGGGCCTCATCACTACAAATTGGGAAGGTATGACTCAGAACTTTTTCACTACCTTTTTACTCGAAAGCCAATATCCTACAGTAGATCAAGCATTACAGGTTGTAAGATAGAAAGAGTTTGAGGAGGCACCTAGCCTCCCTTTGGAACAAGAAGAGGACGAATGGACTTCACATCTCCAGAAACTGCAAGGTTGTTACAACATCAATACTGATGAAGATGATGATCCTTGGAAGGTGAACATCACAAAAATAGAGGACCAGAGAGATGTGGAAGGACTAGGAATTGAGCTACCATTTATTGGACAACCGATCAAGATCAAGAAAAACAATATTGGAACAGAGCAAACACCGAAGCTTGCAAATGTGGGAGATTATTGGGATGTTGCCACTATTGACAATATCACATAATTACTACATGAGTATCAGGACTTGTTTCCAATCAAGTTCACTGATATGAAGGGAATTAAAGGGCCTATGGGAGAGATGAGGATCCCTTTGAAACCAGATGCAAGTCCAGTCAAACAGATACCCTACTGATTGAACCCTAAATATAAGGAGAGACTGGAGATTGAGCTCGACATAATGCTAGAAGCATGGATTATAGAACCTATCGAAGAATACGAATGGATTATCCCTATGGTGGTACAAGACAAGAATATAGGAGAGATCGGGATCTGCATAGATCTCAGGAAGCTAAACGATGTTTGTTTTCACGACCCCTTCCCTACGCCATTCACTGACGAAGTGTTAGATAATGTAGGAGGCTAGGAGGTATATTCTTTTACAGATGGATTTTTAGGATACCATCAGATCCGGATTGCCAAGGAAGATTGCCATAAGACCACCTTTTCCATAGAATGGGGATCCTACCAATATACAGTAATTTCATTTAGATTGAAGAATGCCCCAGCCATCTTTTCCAGGTTGGTGGTCGACGCATTCAAGGAGTTTCTATGCAAGTTTCTAGAAGCATACTTTGATGATTGGACTGTCTTTAGTTTATTGAAAAATCATATCGAATGTTTAAGGCTAATGTTGGACAAGTGAAGACAGTGTCAGATTTCCTTAAACCTAAAGAAGTTCATTTTCTTTTCACCATTTGGAGTGTTGTTAGGCCATATTGTATGCAAGCAAGGATTGCAGGTAGATCCATCTAAAATTTCCATCATAATTGATCTACCCCCTCCTACTTCAGTCAAACAGTTGTGCACTATGCTGGGACACACTGGATATTACAGGAAGTTCATTAAAGGCTATGCCCAAATTACGACACCCATGGAGAAGCTTTTAAAGAAAGACTTTCAATTTCACTGGACAAAAGAATGCCAACAGAGCTTCGACACGTTGAAACAAAAAATGGTTACTACGCCTATTCTGGTTTTCTCGTATTGGAGCAAGGAATTTCACGTACATGTCGATGCATCTTCTATTGGATTAGGAGTTGTGTTAGCACAACCAGGAACAAGAGATATCGACCACCCGTTAGCCTTTGCTAACATGAAACTATCCACAACAGAGATTAATTACACCACCACTGATAGAGAAGGGTTAGCCATGGTGTATGCACTGTAGAAGGTTCTTAGAGTTGGTCTTTGGTGGCCTACCTTACATAGAGATGCTAAGGACTATTACAAAGCCTACGATGTATGCCAAAGAGTCGAGAAATCATCCAGAAGAGATGAAATTATGTTAGCACCACATATGACCCTACAAGCATTTGAGAAATGGGTCATTGACTTCATGGGACCTATTAACCCACTAGGGAAGCGCACAAAAGAAAGATACATAATCATTGCGATAGAGTACTTGAACAGATGGGCCGAAGCAAGAGAAGTTAAGGAATGTAGTGCCACTAGAGCTGTGCGCTTTATATTTGATGACATCAAAACCTGGTTTGGATGCCTGTTACACATTATTTTCGTCATCCCTATGATCGTTAATGATGTAAACCTGTCTGTTACCTTCAGAGGGGTCAGTGGCCTGAGTTCCTGAAGAGAGAAGGGAGAAGAACTTTTCCTGAGAAAAGAAGTTGCTTTTTCCTATGTAAAAACCTTATAAAAAGGGAATTTCGCAGGTTGCTATATAGGCAAGGTGCGAGAATGACCCATTCTCGCAGGTTGCACTATAGCTAGGGTGCGAATACCTCGTAGGTTTCTCTATAGCTAGGGTGCGAGAATGCCAGCACGTGGGAAAAATGAGCGTTTTCTCGAATCTTCTAGAAGGAGAAACTTTTATGGTGAGGTGGCATCTGAATGGTTTGGATCTTACTCGCTTTCATGATTTAGTGGGATCATCCTAACCTCCTCACCTTATCCTCTTCAACTTATAAAAGGAGAGGAGTTCTCATGGAGAAAGTTAGCTTGAGATTGGGTTAGCTTTGTTGATTCTTGAGCTTGTTAGCTTTGGCTTGGTTAGAGTGGTTTTGAGATTTGCTTTGTCAAGATAGATTGTGAGTAGCTATCAGATCTATGGTCTCATAATCCTTGGAGCAAGAAGTGTGTGGGGAACGAAGGACAGTTGGAAGGGCCTTTACAACATCAAGGCCATGGTTGTAATCTCTCTTTCACATTTAATATGATACAGTAATATGATTCTTTCCCATAAAGTTAGTTCCACTTTATTGTATAACTCCTTGATCATATACATAGATTCACTATTGAATAGATTGTGCTTTCTTCACTCCACTTGGTTTGTATTGTTTTGGTCTTGACTGTACGAGAACATTGGAGCGAAGCTGGAGAAACAAAGACTAAAGGAAGCGTTAATAAGGTATGTTCCTTGTTCTTGCCTCTTATTTAATTCAATGTTTAGAATCTAGGGAAAGAGTCATATTCTGTCTTGCTTTGTTCTAGATCCAGGTGGATCTAGGGAGATCGGTTTGTGTCCGCACTTACAGATTTATCCAATAACAATGCCCGAATATCCTTATGAGCGATCAAGGCACATATTTCATCAATAAAACAATTGAAGCCTTGACTGAGGAATTTGCAGTCCATCATCAGAAGAGCACACCTTACCATCCACAAGCGAATGGGGCAGTTGAAGCATTCAACAAGATTTTGGAAATAGTGCTAACGAAGATTTGTAGTGTGAATAGGGATTATTGGGATTTAAGAGTATCAACAGTACTATGGGCCTACAGAACCACTTGCAAGAAGCTGACAATGCAGACTCCATTCAAACTAGTTTATGGTCTCAAAGTCATCGTCCCAATGGAATATTTGATACCCATCTTAAGAATTGTTGCCTTTACAGATATGGATGAAACTGGCGTTGTTCAAGAGAGGCTTGCACAGTTGGTCGAACTGGAAGAAGACTGATTCATTGTAGGATTCCATCAACAAGTTCAGAAGGAAAGAGATAAGGCCTACCACGACAGACACATCAAGAAGAAATCTTTCAAGCAAGGAGATTTGGTATTGGTATATGACAGTAAGTTCATGAAGCATCCTGGGAAGTTTAGAATGCATTGGCTCAGGCCATATGAGGTCGCCTATGTTACAGAAGGAGGAGTTGTGCAGTTGAAGACTTTGAATGGAGAATGGAAGGAAGGGTTGGTGAATGGGAGCCGACTGAAGTTGTACTATGACAACCAGCTGCCTCGCAGCTCTCAGTAAAAGCATGAGAAAAAGGATCTAGGTACTAGGTGTAGTTGAAACTGTGTACCAAACACAGAAAATACAGTCTGCACAAGGGAAGAAGGGAGGACTAGAGCTGGAAGCAAAGGATGCCCTGCGCAGTCTGAAGACGTAGCAAAGAAGAGGGATCAGACCTGAAGTGCCTCAGGATGAGTCACATGTGAGTGTTGGGGTCCTGTTGGCCCTTGGTTACGGAAGCAAGCAAAGATCAAGGAAGAAAAGGCAAAATGTGAACTGCAAGGAAGACAGAGTGACTGTTACTGGGTCGAAGTGAGTAAAAGAGAAGAAAAAAAATAACAAAGTAAAGGAAGCAAGACGTTGGACGAGGAGATCGAGGATGACAGATCAACAAGGAATATGGATCGTGGACAACTTAGCAAGAGGAAAAAGTCACTATTGGATGCTTTTGAGCATCGCGCGAGAAGGAAGGAAAGACAGGCTGGCGAAGCCCTGAAAATGCAGGTCAAGTTGACCTAGGGTTTTAGACACCTAGGGTTTTGGTATCTAGGGTTTTGACACCTAGGTTTTGACCTAAGGATGTCGGTGAGTGATTGTAATGTATAAATAGAGGTCTAAAGGACCTAGGTTGGGTTGTTGGTATTGTTTGTTCCAGTTTTGTTATTGGTATGAGAAATTATTATGTAAGAGAGTGAAGTGATGAGTGTAAGATCCTTTTGGTATTGTAAGATCTTCAGGGTGCGAATATCGGTCCTACAGCTGGGTGCGCAGGAAGGGGAGAGACATAGAGGAGGAGGAATAAGATCTGCTAGCTGAGAGTGCAGACAAGAACTATATGCTTCATCTTAATATATTATAAAGCACGGTTATGTGGGCATAGCCCTAGAGAGAGGGTGAACCATGTATATCTAGTGTTGTGTGTGTGATTGATGCTCTGTTCTTTGTCATTTGGTATATTGTTATTGCAATATTGTGTTAGATATGATAGATAGTTCTGCGGAGTAGATATAAACTGGTAAGTGATATATAAATGATTTATTTCTCTTGTATTTGATCCACTTGGTGTTCCCTTTGTTTGTAAACATATCTGTCCTGCAACACCCCCATAGCTACTTCGGGTGAGACTGCATCTGCCTCGCAGGTGTTGCCGAAAGGGCCAGTAGTTAGGGCTTGTTGGTGCGCTCTTGGAGTTGAACCCTGGGTCTGCCCCTGTGCCAATATATATATATATATATATGGTATTTATCAAGACAATTTATTGGTTTTAATCAAGAACTTTCATACACATGTACAACATGTATATATACACACCTGCGCACATCCCTTAGAGAATTGTGTTCATGGCTTAGAGCTACTTGGCACCATTGAACAACTTGATCAGTGAATTCAAATCAATTGGTTGAATGGTTCATATGATATCTTCGAAGTGCTCATTTTACACATCCCATTGCACCATCATGCTCTCCTTTCCCATGACCAGTCTCGAAGAAATTCCAACAATGTTTAATGTTTGATTTGTTATGAAGATGACACAACCAATAGATTGATCGTGAAGATTTGAATTGACCTGCACATCCATATGACCATATCTAATGTTGATTGTATTCGATCCCACGTGATTTCAAGGAATCATATTGTAAACCAAAACAATGTTGTACAAAATGAGTATCGTGTGTACGATCATCACTTATATAAAAGGGATATTCTTTAATGAC
Organism: Picea engelmannii; assembly: GCA_009831015.1. Taxonomy (NCBI): domain Eukaryota; kingdom Viridiplantae; phylum Streptophyta; class Pinopsida; order Pinales; family Pinaceae; genus Picea; species Picea engelmannii. The sequence goes on from ML823447.1 coordinate 69,775, forward strand.
ATGCTGATTCTCACTGGTGTTTTCTATGTTATCAACACTCTATTGAGCATGTCTATATAGAACGTGGACAATTATAGAGACTTGATCAGAATGATAATATTTACTCTGTATTTGTCTTTGTGCAGTAAATGTATAATTTTCTGCAAAATCAACCACTAACAAAATTGTCCCAGGTGGAAAAACTTCATGGGATTTTTTGAATTGTATGTCTTTCCATTGATCTCTATGTGAATGCTTGGGGTATTTATAAATTTCGTTTTCAAACTTCTTCAAAAAAACTATCACAAAGATCTTATCCTCTTGCAAATCAATCCTTTTGGAAATAACAGTTGAATAATTTGGACTAGTAACATTGACATATTCATATCTCTTCCAATTCAATGTTATATTAGAAAAGGATTGATCATTGATATCAATATGATATTTGGAGTGAAATAAAGATATATTTCCACAATGATCGCATTTATTTCCACCAACACATTGTTTTTGTTAAAATAATTCAACACCTTCTCTTTCACATAGAATTTGAGATATAAATTCCCTGATTGTGGAAGGAGGAGGTGAACTTTCCCAAAAGGTTTTACCAAAATCAAGAAAAGTGTCATAATATAACTCAAATTCCACATGATAACAACAACAACAAGTGTCACAAACAGTGATGGGTTTAACATACCAGGGTTTTTGTTGCACAAATGTATTGATGGATATTTTAACTTGACTGTATTTCTCTTTGAACTTATTGAACAATTCTATTTGTGTCATTTCCAATATATGTTTTGGATGCTCTTCATATTTTCTTCGAGCTATTCTTCGTCGTAACACATCCCTTACTTTTGGTGAAACACGAGAATTTTCCAACCAATATTCATGGGCCTTAGTTTTATCATCTTCTACAAATCTATGTTTTTTTGGGTGTCTAAAAATAATTATCCAACAAGCAAGTTCATCATTCGCATTCGGATTTTTTTATGTTTGAACAATGTTTTTCTTGAGATTCCCATTATTTTTGCCATTTGTTGTGTAAAACGATTTCTTACATTGGTAGATGAAACAACTGTTGTTTGTATTAATCTGCGTGCAACACTGACATATTTTCTTCTAGACTTTCCAAAATATTTTAATGCATCTGTTATATTTTCCAAGACACCATCTTTCATCTTTTTATCTTTTTTCATTTTTTTTAATACCCAATAATGATGTAGCTTATTTTAACTTTTTTGACCTTATCAAACCTCTCAAAATTTGAGCCTGTGTTGCTATTGATTCATCTTTGAAAAATTTATCATAAATCTTCTCAACACGATATCGTATATAATAGTCAGGTTTTTTGTCCCCAAATTTGTCAATGTCGACATTTTCTAACATTTCATCATCAATGTTGATATGCCCTGCATAAATTTCAATATAATTTAAAAACATAAATTAAATCTATTAAATTTAAAAACACTTGAAATTAACATCTAGATTCAATTTTGTAAGTTGTAAACATACAAATTTCAAATAAATGTTGTAAAAGAAATATACATTTATTAGAAAACTAAACAAGCTTGATCATAAATTATTTAAAATATACAAATGTTGAAATCTTATATTACACACACACACACATACCTGTAGGCGGTTGGACTTCTGCTTCATTTTTTACTTCAACAACTTCATTGATGTTATGAGACAAATCTATTTCTGTTTTTTGCAAAATATAAATTCCAACTTACAATCAGTGATTTTAGACAATATTTTTTTGAATTTTAAACATTATCTATAATATGTCTGCATACCTGGTTTGATTTCTTCTTGTTGAAGATCAATATGCAAATCTCTAATTACATTATCATCACTTGTTCCTTCAATATTTGCATGTTGTTGTTTCTTTCTTCTATAGTTCTCTTTCGTCTGTTCTATACAACGAGTATCATCCCGAGTGCAATCATATTTTCTCTTCCACTCCCTTTTGTTTCTCATGGTTATTGAATCTGTAAAGGTTTAAAAAAAATTATGTCTTGAATAACTTGGAAAAAAATGCTCAATAAACCAAGTTGCTCTAAAATAATTTTTGAATAAAAAATTGATGTTAAATAAAAGTTACAAATAAAAATTGATTTTGAAAAAATATTTTTGAGAAAAAATTCCTTATTAAAAAATTGATTCTAAAAAATATACTTTAAAAGGAATTGTTTAAGAAAATTTACCGTAAAAAAAAACTTGTTGAAGAAAACCTCTACTTACAAGAAAACTGTTGAAGAAAATCTTCAATTTACAAAAAGTTGCCTCCAAAATAACGAAAATGTTGCTCAAGAAAGCATAAATAGTAAAAATGAAAAATGAGTGTGTGAAAAAATGTGATAATACGATTTTGGCCGAAACAATTTATATGTTTTTTTTCCCAAACATCGAGTTATGTCTCGAAATGTTGCGTCCCCTTGTTTTTTTCCTGCCAACGAATGTTTCTATTTTCCTCTTTTTGGCCGAACCAATGTTTTTCGAACGAAATTTAGTATGTTTCGGTCGAACGTTAGTTTTTTCCGTTAAAACTAACATTTGACCAAAAGTGGCTAACTTTTGGCCGAAAGTTACTAACTTTCGGCCGAACTATTTGTTCGGGCAAAAACTTGTAATCATGGTACTTTTCATAAAAGTACCATGTCGCTTAAGCTTATTCCAACTTCTGAAGGAGCGAACTATATAAAATACTCTAAATTTGGTTTTAGAACAAGTACCAACATTTTCATAATTGAATCTACTTTCAATTGATACAATTTAAATTCAATTTAATTGATTTTTAGTAATTTTAGTTAATTTTATAAAAACATGTCTGCATATTTTTTTAGATTACACGATGATTCAGTAAAATGAAAAATCAATATCTGCAATCATACATAGTAAAAAAAAATGAGAAAATTATATTACGAAACCTTTCACTATCCCCTTCAAAAGGGTATTTTTAGATTTTACTTTAAATACAAATTAAGCCAGATACATGGTGTCAATCTAAATGTGTTTAAAATATGCAACTTTTTCAAATTGGTCAAATTCAAAAAATTGTAGTAATTATAATATTCATCTGTTGTCTTCAAAACTATAGTCATTATTTAATAGAATGTGTTTAGATGGTTGCAGCCTATTATTTTTATTCATAAAAAATAATTTAATAATGAGGAAATTGTTGTCAATAAACATAAGTCATTATCAGTGCCTTCATTTTCAAGGAACATACTGTCAAACAATCTCTAAATTGATGTATCAAATGTCAATAAAAAAAAATTCAAAAAATAATCAATAGAAAGATAACAAAATTCATGACAAGTTTTGTTTTTATTGTAAGTGAAATTCTAAATAAAAAAATTACTTTTGTTTACTAGAAGTTGAAAAAAATCTGAAAATATATTCTATTTTCTCAAAAAACAAGGAAAATAGACACCAAAATTCATGATTTTACCCAACTGTTGGCCTACTTTTAGTCTCATCTTTATGAAATAGTTGATGTATGTTTCCACTCCAAGCAAGTGTATTCATTCTTTCTCCACTCAACTCCTTGATCACCTTGAATTGTACTTGCTATCCTAGTGTTAGTCTTCCTTTATGGTTGATGCTCCTTAATGTTGTTATGGCCTTCAATACACGTGGAGTGGCTCATTTCTTTTCTATTTGTTGAATTTGTGCCACCTTGTTCCTTCATATAGCGAAAACATGTCCATCCTCAAGATCAAAATGAGGGCCCAACCAGCCTCGACCACACCTATTGACTCATATTCAAGTTAACTTATGCCACCTTTACTCAATTCTAAAGCCTCCCCAATTGAAGAGCACAACTCTAATACCACCTCCAAAACATTGTTTCTGAAATCAGTGAGTTCCTTCATTTCCTTTTTCCACTTTCCCACCAAAATGTTTAGGCCCGCTAGATAGAAATTCACTTGATCAGGGTCTAGCACCTGTGATTGAGTTTCTTGAATAGATGACCAATCGACTTCAGTTTTATTTGCAGTTGTTGAAGTGCAATATATCTTCCAAGAATGATTGTGTGAAGCTACAAGAGTTGAGTTTAGACCCCCCTTATCAATTGGAATATTTGATCCAACTCATCATTATCACTTTTTATTTCTTTATATTTTCTTCTCTTACTATTGATCTTTTCTTCTCTTACTATTGGGCCCACTAGTTGCTTTACCTCCTATTTCAACCAATTGATCCTCTCCTATATTTATTTATCTAGTTATTCTCTTTTCATTACAATTTTCACCCAATTATAAGTTGCATTTATTTATTTATTTTGCATTGGTCAACTGCCACCTATATCTCCTCCATTGTTTTTGTCGATTTGGTTGTTGGATCTAGACTTTGTAGTACTTGGGATGTCTTTTATTGTTCTAATAATTTTTCTATGTTCCATATCTCCTTTAATGTTCACTTATTTCTCTATATTTTCACGACCTCTTGCTACAATTGATTTACTACGTCTCAATGGGGCCTCTAGTGCTAAGTCTCCCACTAACCTCATTTGTATGAATTTGCTTCTTATGAATTCAATCTCATCTTCCATTCCCACTATCAATTGTTTGTTTCCTCTAGCACATCATCCAACTATACCTGCAAACGGTTGTGATCTTTTCTTAAATATTCAAGGTCTATCTATCTGTAGTAACTTGTGGTCGATCTCGTTTCCATATAAATGGAATGTTTCCTTACCAAGTATGTGATTTGTAAACTATCGTGGATATTCCACTGGAAAAATTCGTCACAACAAATTTTATAATATTATAAAATCTTAGACTATGCAAACTAATTTTCCTTAGATCCCATATTAATTAATTACTAGATTTGATTGAATTTATATAATAATTGAAATATGGAAATGAAAGAAATGAGCAAAATAACACATCATACAAACACAAATACAAATACAAATACAAATACAAAGAAAGAGGAACTCACTCTAGAGTTTCATTTGGCATTGTGTCTTGTATGGCTACTAAAACATATTTTCCTCAGTTGTTATGCTCTCTAAATACAACTCTTAGATTCTCTACTCAACTATGAAACAAACACAATGCTAAATAATGGAACCCCTTCTCCTCCTAACAGCCTAGTATTTAAGATAGTATGATATTTGTTTAGGGTTAGGCTTTTGATTTCCTCAACCCTCAATTATTGATGAGGTTTGAACCTTCTAGAATCCACATGTGGCTATCCCCACATGTTTGAGTAATGGGGGATGATGTGGCATCCACTCATACCATGGTGGTCAACAAGGTAGGTCAAATTGTGGAAGGCATAAATTTTTCATACAAGCCCCATTTGAGGTGATTTTCACATTGTTGGAAAGGTCTTGGTGTGTAGATCAACATTAAGGGTATGGGAAAAAATTTTGGACACTGTAACCCCGAAAAATATTGTTCAATGGCTCAAAATGGCTCAAGAAGGTTCGAGACCCTAATTTTCCAAACTAGGACCTGCCACTAAAATGACCCTGCAAGTTGATTCCTTCACTTTTTTCCACCCAGAAAGTACCAAGATAGATGAAAAATTATATGATGATTCAATCATAATCATACCTCCCCATTTAGGGAGGCTTTTGGTTCCCAAAATATTTATTGAATGAGGTGAAGAAATGTTTCCTCTACCTTCTCTCGGGAGTACCATTTTTCCTTACCTGGAAGTTGTCCTTCAACCCAATCTGCCAGAGGTCATGCTCCCCATGTCTTGTAGTTATGGATTTCCTCTGCAAAACTATGTCCTCTGTCAACTCTATCCGAGCATCTATTGCTAAGTACTTTATGGTATCTAGTACCTTCTCCACCTCTTGATCTAACTTGGAAGGCTCGTAGAGTTTCAAATTCTCCACATTCACTTTTGAGTAAATGCACATGCATGGGGGTAGACTGACTCTTTAAGAATTTTCTCCCACCTTCTGTAATACCTCAAAAGGGACTTACCATAGGGCCTTGATATTCTTACCGGGACCTAGTAGTGTTTCCTTGTTTAGTTGTAACCAAACTTTGTTTCCCACTTTGAATGACTTCTCAGTTTTGTGTTGATCATTTTTGGTCTTTTACTTTTCCTGTGACTTCTTCATCATCTCTTTTAATTGAAAATGGATATGTCTAATATTTTCAACAAATTTATCTTCTTTCAACACTTATCATATGATGTCTTCCATCACTCCTATTTGATGTCCATAAACAACATCCAAGGGAAAAGGTGGTGTTGGTTGTGGAGCCTGATTATCTTCATGATTCAAAGGTCTTGTTTAAGCTATGTTTGGATCCCAGTTCCTGACTATTGGGTATGTGTTATATTCTTTGAGAGTTTTTGCATCCATTTTATGGAGTTTTGGCACATGGTTTTCTAATTCTAGTTAAGGAATTAAAGTTCTAATCTAAACCAGGTCAATGGATTAGGGATTTTTTGGATGTCGCGGGATCCTATATATTATATTGTAATTTCGTAGTCAATTTGGATCATTCATTATTAGATCACATATATAACGATAGAGGTTATGTTGGTACCTTTTTTCCCTAGAAGGAAACCCTGTTTTTTAAAGAGGGTATTGTATTAAGATTGTGTATTGTGAGATATGATTGTGACTGAGAGAGGAGACTGTGAGAGAGTGAAGAGGAGGTTGTAGTGGATGTGATGTAGGTTTTATCCTTTCATTTTGTTGGACATAATAAAGGAACGACTGGTTGTTTCTCCGTGGAGATAGCTCATATTGGGTGAACCATGTATATGGGTGAACCACGTATATTGCATCCATTTTATGGAGTTTTGGCACATGGTTTTCTAATTCTAGTTAAGGAATTAAAGTTCTAATCTAAACCAGGTCAATGGATTAGGGATTTTTTGGATGTCGCGGGATCCTATATATTATATTGTAATTTCGTAGTCAATTTGGATCATTCATTATTAGATCACATATATAACGATAGAGGTTATGTTGGTACCTTTTTTCCCTAGAAGGAAACCCTCTTTTTTAAAGAGGGTATTGTATTAAGATTGTGTATTGTGAGATATGATTGTGACTGAGAGAGGAGACTGTGAGAGAGTGAAGAGGAGGTTGCAGTGGATGTGATGTAGGTTTTATCCTTTCATTTTGTTGGACATAATAAAGGAACGACTGGTTGTTTCTCCGTGGAGATAGCTCATATTGGGTGAACCACGTATATGGGTGCCTCTCTTGTATTGTGTTCTTCTGTGTTTTATTTCCACATTCATTTTGATTTGTTTTAATTTTATTGCTCTATGGTCCTATTCCTAACAGGCGAAAAATATCCAAAGCAAGTTTCAAAAGGAGAATTATTAGTAGAAATATGGACTAATTTGTTATAAGAGTGTTGAATGTAGATCCGATTTCCATCCCAGGTCTTTTGGTGCTTCTTATTGTAACCCCTTAGAAGCTATACCAACATCTTGTTGACTAATATTATTTTCCCATCTATCTGTGGATGGAATGTCATAGATATATTTAACTTCATGTCCATCTTCACTAAGTTTAGTCCAAAAGGCACTGCGAAATCTATTATCATTATCTGAGATGATGCTCCTTAGTTACCCGAAGTATACCTATACTTGTTCAAAGAACATGTTTGTTGCTTCTTTTCCCATGATGGTATTTTTACAAGGCACAAGAATGCACATCTTGTTGAACCTATCAACTACCACAAACAAATAGTCATGTCCCTTCATGGTTGCTAGCAAAATGCCCACAAAACCCATGGAAATTCTTTCCCAAGGTCGAGTGGGTACATGTAATGGATGATATATACCTTGCTTCCTATTACTGAGATTGCTTGTGCAAAAAGGCATGCATCCTTTAATATATCGAGCTACATCTTCTTGCATTTTGGGACAATACACATACCTTTGTAAGTTATCAATTGTCTTCCCAACACCAAAATTTCATGCAACCTTGGAGGTGTGAGTGATCCAAAAATGAAAGGTAAAATAAACAAATTGATATTAACTTGATGCTCATGGGTAGATAAAGATTTCAACCATAATTAATCATGTTGAAAATAAGAGAAGATAACAACAAGAAGAAAGAGAAATAGACACAAAGAAATTGTTAACGAAGTTCACCAATGTGTGGCTATGTCTTCGGGTCCGCTTCCAAGTGGAGGACTGCTTTATTGATCTTTAATGCTCAAGTTATCTTTACAATTGTTCTTTGATGTTACAAACAAGCTTATGATCTACTATACAAGACCTCCTTGTGAAGATGCACACATTCCCCAACTATCGCCTCTCAAAACATGACTCAATGCCCCTCAAAACATGAGAAATGGGCCATTAGCTCAAGCTTCTCTCACATTCCTTGCAATACAAAAGTACCCTCAAAAGATCAAAGGGTCTATTTTATATAGCTTTTAGGCTCAATTATGGAAGCCCAACTTCCCACAAAGATATGGCCTCTTTTTGGGGTCAAATCCCCCTCCATATGGCCAAAACATCTCCAAAAAGGCCCAAATCTGGGCAAAAAATATAATAAAAGCCACTCTCATATGAGAAATCAACTTAAGCCCCCTAAGGTTGGGTGTGTGCCCCTTTTGCAGTGGTCGTATGGACCATATGTCCAAGTGCCAGTCAAGAGGGCGTTAAGCGCTCAGCCCCTCCTCTGTCTGCTCCTGGTCATAAGGTGACAACATAGGACCTAGGGTCCGATCTAGTAGGATAAGCCCCCACCGATTGGTCCTAGCCATTGGTCATGGCTCTTGGTCCCACAATGGTTGTTTACTAGTCTGGAAGGCTAGCCCCTGGGCCCGTGCCTTTTTTTTATCCGCTCCCTAGAGCTTAACAAAACCAAACTCCGTGGATGGCTTAACAAGCCTCACCCGATAGCCTGGTGGTTAGACCCTCATTTCCAAGTCATGGGAGCACCAAGAGGTCGCGGGTTCGACCCCAATCCTTATCAATATTTTCCATAGCCATCATTGGCCATTCGTAGGGTGCAATGTGGCACCACCTGATTGGGCCACATGGAAACCCATGATTGGACCACATCTTCCACCGTACTGCTAGTCACCCTGCCACCTATCTAAAACGCCCTCCGTCATACAACCAATCACCATGCCATGTGTCAGTCCCTACCACCAAGTGTCCCTGCCATGTCAGCCTATCATACTACCATGTGTCATTCCATACTTCCCAATCACCTATCACGTCATCATGTTGTACTGCCACGTGTCAATTTGTACTTCCTAGTCACCTGCTAGGTGTTAGGGCATACTACAGAATCACCTGCCACGTGTCAAGGCGTACTACACAGTCACATGCCACGTATCCATCTGTATGGCCATGTCACCTGCCATGTGTCACCTCCAGAAGATGTCAAGTCATCACGATGATGTCACCTATCGTACTGTTGATGCCAGAGTTGACTTTGACTTATGACTTTTTGCATGTTTGGGAATTTGATCAGAACGTGATAAATTTCGCATACGGTGTCTGTTTGAGGAAAAAAATATATGGTCAGAATCAGTGCGACGAGATGGACACAATGGAACTATTTTCGTATGATTATGAGAAATTTTATTTTTGAACATTTTTTTGGACTTGAGGATCCTCCTGGATAAATCCTCCCCACTTGGAAGATTTTGGACCTCCAAAAGTCTGGTATCAGTTGGTAAATAAGTTAGGATATTGTGCCTGTTGGTTGTGGAGCCTGATTATCTTCCTGATTTAGAGGTCTTTTACTTTCAGCCGTGTTTATACCCCATGAAGCATTTACACCCCAGAAGTGTGTACACTCTTCCACGCAAGGGAGTGAAAAGGGGGGGTACCTCCTCTGCGAGGTCCGGGGGGGCTATCCCCCTGGTTGGGGGTCTAGGGGCAAGCGGGGGTTCGGGGGCAAAGCCCCCGAAGCAAAAATTGCCTTGTAAAAGTATATTGTAATTTCATTGTAAATCTGGACTGTTCATTATAAGGTCGCAGATCTAACGATAGAGATTATGTTAGGGTTTTTTTCCCTAGAAGGAAACCCTCTTTTATGAGGGAAATGTATTGTGGCTATGTATGTTGGCGAGTATTGTATTTCTGAGAGAGGAGACTGTGAGATAAAGAAGAGGAAGTTACAGTGGGTTTTGTTGTAGGTTGTATCCCTTCATTTTGCTAGATAATAATAAAGAAAGGACCTGGCAATTTCTCTGGTGGACGTAGCCCACACTGGGTGAACAACGCAAATCTGTGTCTCTCTTGTATTGTGTATCTTCTATGTTTTTTTTCCGCATTTGTTTTATTTTATTGCTCTGCGGTCCTGTTTTTCTAACAACTGGTATCAGAGCGTAAGGTAACTCGCAGGAAAAGAGGGTTCCTGGTTCGAGTGGGAGCAATGTCGGAAGATGGAAAGTTTAGGGTCAAGAAATTTAA
>ML823447.1:83920-119916 GCA_009831015.1 Picea engelmannii
CCAAGAAGGTTCAGAGTCCAGCATATACAACAACGGTGGAGTTGTTGAGATCAGTCTCCAAGTGGGATATTGTTGGTTGTGGAGCCTGATTATCTTCCTGATTTAGAGGTCTTTTACTTTCAGCCGTGTTTATACCCCATGAATCATTTACACCCCAGAAGTGTGTACACTCTTCCACGCAGGGGAGTGCAAAGGGGGGGTACCCCCTCTGCGGGGTCCGGGGGGGCAATCCCCCCGACTAGGGGTCTGGGGGTAAGCGGGCCCCCAACGGGGGTTCGGGGGCGAAGCCCTCGAAGCAAAAATTCTCTTGTAAAAGTATATTGTAATTTCATTGTAAATCTGGACCGTTCATTATAAGGTCGCATATCTAACGATAGAGATTATGTTAGGGTTTTTTGCCCTAGAAGGCAACCCTCTTTTATGAGGGAAATGTATTGCGGCTATGTATGTTGGTGAGTATTGTATTTCTGAGAGAGGAGACTGTGAGAGAAAGAAGAGGAAGTTACAGTGGGTTTTGTTGTAGGTTGTATCCCTTCATTTTGTTGGATAATAATAAAGAAAGGACCTGGAAATTTCTCTAGTGGACGTAGCCCACACTGGGTGAACCACGTAAATTTGTGTCTCTCTTGTATTGTGTATCTTCTGTGTTTTGTTTCTATATTTGTTTTATTTTATTGCTCCGCGGTCCTGTTTTTCTAACAGTGCCCTCACTTTTATGGTCTCCATCCACCTGGATTGAATTGGATTTGTGCCCTTCAATCCCACTCGAATATATTCCACTTCACCCTTGCGAGAAGTACAAATTCTTTTGTCCAAAATGGTGTCATCCTGCAACTCATTCATGTAATCAAGAGCAAAATATTCTATGGAAGGAATGTGAACACTCTCTCCTTGATCCTCAATCATAGGAGGCTCACACGATCTCAAGTTTTCCACATTTACAACTGAATAAATTTGCATATATGGAGGCAATTCTAACCGAAAAGCATTAGAACCAATTTTGTCTAAAATTTTGAAAGGACAATAGCGAATTGGTTTTAGATTTTTACCTTCTCCTTGCAATCTTTCCTTGCTGATGTATAACTAGACTTGATCTCCCACTTTGAACTGATGATCAACTCGATGCATGTCATGTCTCACCTTGTATTTGGCTTGGCTTTTCTCCAACTGTTCTTGTACTGCCTGATGAATCAACTGGATCCATTCAATAAACTTTGTAGCCTATTCCACATCACTTTGTCTGTCTACTGCAATGCCCTTCCCAAAGAAAAAATCCAAAGGATATTTGGCAAGTATCCCAAACATGTTTCAAATGGAGATCTCTGAGTAGAAGAATGTTTTTCTCGATTATACACATGTTTCACATAACACAAATATTCATCCCAAAACTTAGGATGTTTATTGCAATATGCCCGAAGCAGATGCACTATTGTTCTATTCACTACCTCTGTCTTCCCATCCATCTGTGAATGAAATGTTGTTCTCTTCTTCAGTCTAGTGTTCATAAGTTCCCACAATATTGACCAAAATTTCCCCATGAACTCGAAGTCTCGATCAGATACAATAGAAGTAGGTAATCCAAAATGTACCCATACATTTTCAAAGAAAATTTGCGTTGTTTTTTCAGCTGTGAATTTCTTTTTACAAGGAATTAGAACACAAATCTTGTTGAACCTATCCACAACTACATACAAATAATCATGACCTTTCCTAGACATAGGCAAACCCCCCACAAAATCCATAGATACACTTTCCCATGGTCTAGAAGGAATAGGGAGTGGAGTTTAGAATCCTAGCTTTCTGTTACTTGGTTTGCTTATTGCACACATAGTACACCCTTTTACATACTTGGACATAGTTTCATGCATTCGAGGTCAATAACAAAACCTTTGTAACTGAGCAACTATTTTGTCTACACCAAAATGTCCTGCTATAAAAGAAGTATGTGCCTCCCTGATTACATGGACTCTTTCACTTTCTGGAATACATAACTTGCCCAAATGATACAAAAGTTTGTCTTAATATGATAATTCAATTCTTCTACTCTTTTACCATGACTTAAAGTTGCATAGATTTCTTTAAAATCTTTTTCCTCAACATATTGTTTAATGTAACTTTCATGAGTAATTGAATTGTGCTTAAGGATTGTAGCAATTGTACTATGAGGTCTTGATAACATATCAACAACTTTATTATGAATTCCCTTCTTATATATGATGACCAAATGAAACTGCTGTAAAAACCCCATCCATCTAAAATGCCTTGATTGTTGTAGCTTAGTTTGTGATTGTAGATACTGTAATGGTTGGTGATCAGTATGTATTATTGTTTCCTTTCCCATTAAGTAATGTTTCCACTTTTTAACACTTTGTACTAAAGCATACAATTATTTATCATAGGTTGGATAGTTAATTATTGTTGTAGTGAAGGTCTCAGAATGATAGCATATGGGATTTATGTGTTTCATCGGCACTGCCCCCGTGGCATAGTCACTTGCATTGGTTTCAATTTCAAAAGACTGTTGGAGATATGGAAATGCCAGAATAGGAGCTATACTAATCTTCTCTTTCAAAGTGTCGAAATCCTTTTGTTGGCTTCCCACCCACTGGAATACCCTTTTCACACTTGTCAAAGCATGTAAAGGAGCTGTAATTAGAGAGAAGTTTGCAATAAACTTCCTCCAATACTGTGTTTCCCCCATGAATACTCTTACTTCAGTTACATTTTTAGGCCTTGGCCAATTTACAATGACCTCAACTTTAGAGGGATCAATCTTAATTTCTCCACCCCCTACAATGTAGCCCAAATATACAAGAGAAGTTTTGCTAAATTCACATTTTGACAACATTACAAAAAGTTTATCTCTCTGCAATACTGAAAGTATCTGCCTAACATGTTGGACATGCTCTTCCCTAGTCCTACTGAAAATAAGAATATCATATAAGTAGAATATTACAAAATAATCAATGAATGGCCTAAATACATCATTCATTACTTGCATAAAAGTAGCAGGTGCATTAGTAAGCCCAAATGGTATCATTAACCATTCAAATAATCCATGTTTTGTTTTAAAATTAGTTTTCCATATATCCTGTTCAACAACTCTGATTTGATGGTAACCACTTCTTAAGTCTAACTTAGTAAACTATACTGCATTTTTCAATTGATCTAATAAGTCATCAATGCGAGGAAGAGGGTAACAATTTTTTACCTTGATTTTGTTCAAGGCTTGGAATTCCATGCACATATGCCATGTGCCATCTTTCTTTGGCACCAGGATGATAGGTGACCCACATGGAGAAGCACTTGGTCTGATGTTCCCTTGTTCAATCAACTCTTGTACATGTTTCTTTATCTCTGCATTTTCCAAAACCGATAACCTATACATTCCAATGTTAGGAAGAGGAACATCCTCCTGCAATTGTATCTCATGTTCTACTTGTCATTTTGGAGGTAATCCTTTCAGAACTTGAAAAATATCATCATAGTCAGAAACAACTCTAACTAATTCATCTTTCAACTTTGTATCACAATCTTGGAAAGTATCAATTCCAACAATGTCCTTTGCTTTTACGACCATTAGTAAATACCTTTTACTGACATTTACAATTCTCTTCATTTTCCCTGAGTTGATTAGTGATAGATTCAATTTATTCTGATGAGCCCTTACAACATATTCTTTTCCATATTTAGTTAATTGATACTTATTGTCTTCACGATAGAATATTTCCTTTGTATCAAACAGATATGGAATCCCAAGTACAATACCACATATATCAAGTGGAACTACATCTAACTCAACCTCCTCTATAAATAGTGAAGTGATGGCAAACTTTAGAACACATTGCCTATTCACTTGCAACTGATTATCATTATGAATCCATCCTAATGGATATGGTTTCTTATGAGGTTTTGTAGTTAATCCCAACTTTTTAACAATTGTATCTAATATTAAATTTACTTGTGAGCCATTGTCAAACAGAGTATCAATTTTTGTATGTTTGGAAATTACTCTTATGTGAAAAAGTTATGTTCATTTGATCTCATCAACTTCATTATCAACTATTAAAGACTGAATTGAAGAACTTGTACTAGCTTCAAAAATTTTACCTTTGATTCCCATGATTGTGACCTTGGTCTCATCTCCCGAATCAGACCCCGAGTCTGTTTGAGTTGTTGCAATAGTCTTTGGCTTCCCTTTATTTTTGAACTTTGTTGGTTTCAATTATGGGTGAAGGATCCAACAACAATCCTCACTATGGCCTTCTTTCTTACAATGAGTGCATGTAGGTTTTTCCTTCTTCATTGTATTAGAATTATTCCCTTTAAACTTCTCTTTACCCTTTCCTCTTTTTTTTCCTTTAGTAGGTTTAAATGGTTTTACAAAATCAACATTTACATTATTGCCTCTAGATTCAAGATGAGTCGCTTGCACACACACCTCATCTAAACTAGTTGGATTAAACATAAGAATGGTATGTTGTAAATAGCTATGAAATCCACCTATGTACTTAAGTAATGTCTCTTGAGTATCCAATGGCATTCCCAACAATAAATCTCTTTTTCAAAACTCCTGTGTATAAATTTGAACAGTTTGTCCCTTTAACTGTCTAAAGTTCTGCCATGACATAATAGCTTGTTGCATATAAGCTAGAGGATAAAATTGCTTTCATAATGCAGATGTAAAATCAATCCATGAGGAGAGTGTCTTACTAAACTTTTTAAGATCCTTTTTTGTCCTTCTTTCCCACCACACAAGAGAGGTTCCTCCCATCTTGACACTAGCAAGATGGATCATAGTCTCCTCATCTATGATTGTTTGTATCCTGCAATATACTTCAATTTGTCTTATCCAATTATCTAAATTTTCTACATTTAGTTCCCCATCATACAAAGATAAATCAAACTTAACATCAAGATTTAACAAAGGCATGTCAGACTTATGTTTATGTGTATGCTTTTGTATAGTATGTGTCGTAGAATGAGAACTAGCATTTGAAGTAGAACTTGAAGAAGAAGGAGAAGAAGGTGGTGAAGGGGGAGGCTTTGAAGAGGCTCCTTTCTATTCACTTTTCTCCTTCATAAGAGATTCTCCTAGAACATGTTTTTTTCTCTCCAAAAAATCATCATATAACACTTTGACCATTCATGACATGGAGAAAAATACTTTTTCGAACTCTCTAGTTCGTGGAGAAGTTTCTCCTTCTATCGCCATTATTTTCTTCCTCAATACTCATTCTATATTTGAAATGAATTCAACCAATGATCCTTCTCCTCTTCGAGATTTGGATCTTATGAGCATCCAATCCTGCACTTGTTAGACCTTCCAACACAACCAAATCTCTGATACCAAAATACTTGATCCAAAAATGAAAGGTATTATAAACAAATTGATATTAACTTGATGATCATGGGTAAATAAAGAGTTCATCCATCATTAATCATGCTGCAAATAATATAATATAACAACAAAAATAAAGAGAAATAGACACAAAGAACTTGTTAACGGAGTTCACCAATGTGTGGCTACGTCTCCGGGTCCGCTTCCAAGTGGAGGACCGCTTTATTGATATTTAATGCTCAAGTTCTCTTTACAATTGTTCTCTGTTGTTACAAACATGCTTATGATCTACTGCACAAGACCTCCTTGTGCAAATGCACACATGCCCCAACTATTTCCTCTCAAAACATGACTCAATGCCCCTCAGAACATGAGAAATGGGCCATTAGCTCAAGTTGCTCTCACATTCCCTGCAATACAAAAGTACCCTCACAAACTCAAAGGGCCTATTTTATATAGTTTTTAGGCTCAATTATGGAATCCCAACTTCCCATGAAGATCTGACCTCTTTTTGGAGTCAAATCCCCCTCCATATGGCCAAAACATCTCCAAAAAGGCACAAATCTGGGCAAAAACTATAATAAAAACCACTCTAATATGAAAAATCAACTTAAGCCCCCTAAGGCTGGGCACACACCCCTTTTGTAGTGGTCGTATGGGCCATATGTCCAAGCGCGATCCAAGAGAGCACTAAGCACTTGAACCCTCCTCTATTTTCTCCTGGTCATAAGGCGACAGCATAGGACCTAGGGTCCAATCGGGCATGATAGGCCCCCACCAATCGACCCTGGACGTTGGTCATGGCTCCTGGTCCCATGGTGGTTGTTTACTGGTCTGGAAGGCTAGCCCCCGGGCCCACACCTTTGTTTTATCTGCTCCCCAGAGCTTAACAAAACCAAACTCCGTGGATGGCTTAACAAGCCTCACCCGGTAGCCTGGCGGTTAGACCCTCATTGCGAAGTCATGGGAGCACCAAGAGGTCGCGGGTTCGACCACGACCCTTACCAATATTTTGCATACTCATCATTATCCATCCGTAAGGTGCCACATGGCACCCCCTGATTGGGCCACTTGGTGACCCATGATTGGACCACATCTTCCACCAGTCAACCTGCCACCTTTCTGACACATCCTCCGCCATACAGCCAATCACCCTACCACGTGTCAGTTTGTATTGCCAAGTTTCATTTCCATGTCAACCTGTTGTACTACCACGTGTCAGTCCATACTTCCCAGTCACCTGTCATGTCATCCTGTCGTACTGCCACGTGTCAGGTCGTACTGCACAATCACTTGTCACGTGTCCATACGTACGGCCACATCACCTACCACGTGTGACCTCCAGATGATTCCACATCAGCATGATGAAATCAATATGATTTCATGCTGACATCACATGTCGTACTATTAACGTCAGCATTGACATTGACTGTTGACTTTTTGCATGTTTGGGAATTTGATCAGAATGCGATAACTTTCACATATGGTGTCCATTTCAGGAAAACAATATGTGGTCGGAATAAACATGACGAGACAGACGTAATGGAATTGGTTTCGTCTGATTCCGAAAACTTTTATTTTTGATCATTTTTTTGGACCTGAGCATCCTCCTAGATCAGTGAGCCTCTCTAATATGCTGCAATATTTCACCTTTAGTAACATAGAGCTTGTCTAGATTGTATAGAAACCCATTTTCTAGATGATATTCATCCTTACCATCACCTTCTTCTACATGAATTTGGCCATGTAGTTGTTGAAACACCTCTTTAAAGTCCTCATCTTTTGCATATGCCTCTTTGTATGCATCATGGGTAAAAGGCTCCATGTGCACAAGAGTTCCCAAAGCTATAATATTGGATTTGGGTGGCCCTGAAAGCATTTCCATCAACTTATTAGTACTACCCTTCTTATACTTGAAGATCAAACGAAATTGTTGCAAAAACCCCATCCACCGGTAATGTCTGGTTTGTTGTAACTTACTTTGGGGCTGCGGATTCTGTAGTGGCTAGTGATCGATTTGTATAATGGTTTCCTTTCCCATAATATAGTACTTCCACTTCTTAATGGAGTGAACCAGGGCATAAATTTCCTTATCATATGTAGGGTAGCTCAAAACTCCCCCATGAAACATCTTGAAATGATAGCATACCAGCGTACTTCCTTGCATCAAAACTGCTCGCATAGTATACCCACTTGCATTTGTGTCCACTTCGATGGGATTCATCAAGTTGGGAAATGAAAGCAATGGTTCTTGACTAATATTTCATTTTATCTCATGAAAATATTTTTGTTAATTCTTTCCCCACTGGAAACTCTTATCACTCATTGTTAAGGTGTGGAGTGGTGCAACTACCACTAAAAAGGATGCTACAAAATTCCATAGGTATTGTGCTACCCCAACAAAGCTCCTAAATTCAATGACATTAGTAGGAACTAGCCATTTTATGATGGCCTCCATCTTTGATGGATCTATCTTGATCTACCCTCCACTGATTACATACCCCAAAGACACCAATGACTGGTAAGAAAATTCATATTTCTTGAGGTTAGCCAACAATTGGTGCTTTTTCAAAGTCTCTAACACCTTCATGAGATGTGATATGTGATCCTCCCAAGTAGATATATAAACCAATATATCATCCAAATACATTATAACAAATGAATATAAATATGGGCATAATACATCATTCATCAATCTCATAAATGTAGCTAGTGCATTACATAAACTGAATGGCATGACCAACCATTCATACAAACCTTTTCTTGTCTTGAAGGTGGTCTTCCAGGTGTATTCTTCTTTGAAAAATACCTAGTGCTATCCCTATTTGAGATCCAACTTGGTGAAGTACTTGGCATGCTACAATTGGTCTAAAAAATCATCAATATTTGGTAGAGGGTATCAATTCTTGAGTGTAATATTGTTCAAAGCTATGTAGTCGATACACATTCACCAAGACCCATCCTTCTTAGGTACTATGATAATAGGTGACGTCCTTGGTTGAATTACTCCCTGCTCCAGTAGTGACTACAATTGTTTCTTCACTTCATTTGCTTCTAGAATGGTTTGTTTATATAGCCAATATTTGGTAATGGGGAGTCAGGAAACAACTATATCTCATACTCTACTTCCCTCTTAGGTGGTACACTCCTTTGTATGCTTGTATAAACTCCCCCAACTCCTATTTTTTCTCCTTAGGACATCATCCAAGGATGCCTTTACCCTTTTTTATTCATCACTTGGTTGATTCTCTCTTAAGAAAAGCAACACATATTTCTTACTAGAACTGATCAATTATTTGGCTTGGTTGGCACTTACTAATGAGATCTTCAATTTACCTTTGTGTGTGTTGATGATGTAGGACTTCCCATCCTTGATCAGGAAATATTGGTTTTCTCTTTACATGAATAATGCATCCCTCATATACATGTAGGGGCTTTCAAACACTACACCACACACGTCAAGGGGTACTACATCTAACTACACTTAATTCATCAATAAAATCTGCACTTACAACAAATTTGATCTTACATTTTTTTGTGACCTTTATTTTTTCATCCTTGTTCACCCACCCCAATGGGTATGGGCTTGGATGATCATGAACCTCCAACCCAATCTTTTTGACTAGATCGATTTCTATGAGACTGACCTTCGAACTCAAATAAAAAAGAGCATCTACCTTGGTCTTCTTGTCCCAGATATTGATATGGAAATATTTGTCATATCCTCTTCCTTGTGATGAAGGCTACTCAAATTCACCTCCTTCTACATTGAATTTCAAGCAATATTATCATCCACGTCTAATTTAGCACTACTTGATTGCTTGAATTCGTGGTTAGAAGGTTCTTCTTCTTGGCATCCTTTGTATGGTTCTTAGGGTTCAACTCTGGATGTAGTTTCCAACACCTTTCTTCAGTGTGACCATCGATACTGCAATGGTCATAGTGGTTGCTTGGATCCTTACACTTATGTGTAGTGATTGTCATGTTCTTTTCTTTCCCTTTCCACTTCTTCTTCCCTTCCTTGGAAGCATCTTGGTGCTCTTTTTGTTTGAAACCACTTATTTTTCCTTTCTTGCGGCCTATATTTTAGAGATATTTTGCTTGCACACAGGCATCATCAATTATCCTAGGCTTGAATAACATCACTTCCTTTCGCAAATGATTGTGTAGACATCCTAGATACTTGAGGAGTACATCTCGGTTCTTGGGGGAGATACCGAGCATGATATCCATCTTTCTAAATTTGGTGGTGTACCCTTGCACACTTTTCCCTTTCCTTTTCTTGAAGTAATGCCAATGGATCCATTGGTCCTATACATATTTGATAGGGTAGAATTGGGACTTATTGAGGGTTTTGAAATCCTTCCACTTTATTACTATCAGATCACCCTCCAACCTAAGTGTTTATGTGTGACTTTCCCACCAGGTTAATGCATGGCCCTCTAATTTCCATCTGGAAAATGAAATCTAATTCTCTTCTTCTATAATAATGGTGAACACTAAAATATACCTCTAACTATTGCAACTAATGATACAAATTTACTGCATCGATCTCACCTTGGTATGGCTTGATATCCACCTTCACTTAAATTTTAAATAAATAATGTGAAGGGGTAATGGCACTAGAACTTGGTTGTTCTTTCTCGGGCTCTTTTCTCGACTCCTTTTTTGGGTCTTCATTATCTCCCAATTTCCTCTCAGATCTGATCTCTAAGTTAGTGCCTCCAACCTCCCTGAACAGTCTAAGCTCGTTTATTAGATCTTCCATTAGGAGGGTAATATTGCAGAGATATCAACGACTTTCTCTTCGAACCTCACAAATATACCTGATGTTGAATCTCAAGGGTTGTGGTGAATAGACTCATCTGGCATGGCTATGGTTCTGCAATGTTTTTCTTAAGTCAATTCCTAGATCCTACAACTTTCCACAAATATCCCAAAGAAAATTGCTCTAATACCAATATTATCTGTAAAATTATGTGGATATTCCATTGGAATAGTTCATCACAACAATTCTTATAATTTTATGAAATCTTAGACTATGCAAACTAATTTTCCTTAGATCCCAGATTAATTAATTACTATATTTTCTTGAATTTATGAAATAACTAAAATATGAAAATGAAATAAATGAGAAAAATAACACACCATGCACTAAAAATGAACATAAGATATATCATGGGAAACCCGATACGGGAGAAAACCCAGCTAGAAGGTGAGGCCTATGCTCCACTCTCTTTTCTTCAGATATATAAATGCAAATACAAAGAAAGAGGCACTCACTGTGGAGTTTCCTTTGACACTGTGGCCTATATGGTTGCTACAAAATATTTTTCTCCTCTATTATGCTCTCAAAATACTACTCCTAGATGCTCTACTAAACTATGGAACAAATACAATGCTAAATAGTGGAAACCCTTCTCCTCCTATCGACCTAGTATTTAACATAGCCCGATAGCTATCTAGGGTTAGGGATTTAACTTCCTCAACCCTCAATTACTGATAAGGTTTGAAACTTCTAGAATATTCTTGAAAATACACACATGGATAGCCTCACGCGTTTGAGTAATGGGGGCTGACATGGCATCCACTCATACCATGTTGGTCAACAAGGTAGGTCAACTTGCAGGAGGCATAAATTTCACATACGAGCTTCGTTTGAGGATATTTTTTCACTGTTGGAAAGGTATTAGTGTGTAGATAAACATTGAGGCTGCGGGAATACTTTTTAGACACTGTAACCCAAAAAAATTACATTTAATGCCTCAAAATGGCTTCGAAAAGTTTTGAACCCAAATTTTCCAAACTAGGACCTGCCACTAAAACTACCCTACAAGCCGATACCTCGAATTGTTTCCACCCAGAAAGTACCAAGATAGATGAAAAATTATATGATAATCCAATCCACATTAGTATTCAATCGATACATGGCTAATATCTTATGGTTGAGGCTTGGGAGTATAGTGGCGTTGTTGGGTTCATTTGAGATAGTGGTTTCTCATTGATGGTTATTGTGTTATGTCATCTATTTGCTTCATTGTAGTACTCATCATTGTGGGTTCCCAAAAAGATAGGTGCATTATCTATCCTCTTCTATACATCTATTTTGATGTACTACACTACGTTGAAATTCTTCTGGAATGCATGTATTAATGCAAACTAATATCCTCTATCATGTGTTAGTCGTGCAATGAATTGCATGTTTGTTTTATGATCTAGTGGAGAAACTATAATGCTAGGGGGATTGTCCAAATATTGGGATGGAATTGGGATGTTTGATTTAGACACTTGTCTTGCATCTTCCATCTCTTAAACTTTCTCTTCCTCTTCTTGTTGGTTAAACCCACTAGCTAGGTCTATGTCTTTTTGTTGGTCTCTCTTTAGATCATTTTCATCTCCCCCAATTGTAGCAAGTAGGGTTCGGGTTTGGCTACTTGATCCCTCATAAGTGTGTTGTTCTTGACCATGACCCTCATCATGGTTTTATCCTTCGTCATCCTAATTTTACTCTTGTGTCTCTTGAACCTCGTTTGTTTCTAAAGGATCCATATTGATCTAAGTCCCACCCATTAGGGAAGGGGGTTTCTCTTCTTCTATTAAATCAACCACAATATTAGGAGGTTGTTCATCCTTAACTTGTGATGGTTGGGTTATCAAATGAACAAGGGGTGTCATTATGGTTCTTACCAGTTGTGCTCATTTTGAACTCTTGAGCCAGATGTTCTTCATTATTGAATCCATTTCATGAACCTCTATAATAAACCAATGGGTTGTGGCTAGGACTATATGAGTTCTACACTTTTTTGTGAGTGGGTTTGTGTTAACAATTCTATTTCCTATATAACCCCATGGTGTACTTCTTATCATGTCCAATTTTCTTTTATTGTGATCGAAATCTAGAGCATTTGAAAGAGTAGTTTTGTTTCACTATCAACACCATATGTCTAACTCATTTTCATGACTTGATCCGATGAGGTGCCAAAAAAATGGGTACTCTTTCAAAATTCGCATCTCCTTCATTTAACTTCTTTAAGAATATGAAGAATATCCCTTGATCAATTGTATTGGTCGTGACTCTAGGCTAGCTCTCAAATTCTTCTCCTATAATTGGTGGCCATAAGGATGAAGGGTAAAAGGTTTACTTTGATCATCTTTGCACCTTCCATGATCGACTTTATATAGTTTTTAGTTTTGGTGGCTTCAAATTTTAACCACTTTTGATAGTGGTTGATAATATTTTTGGAGGATCAGAGCATATACCTAGTTACCTCTACCATTATCTTATAATAGGTAGTGAATTCCTTGTCATTGAACTCCACATGATAAATCTACTTTTTGGCCCTCCAGGGCACAAATTATATTGAATTCATTCCTTTCCATGGTTGATTGAGCTAATAGCCTTAGGACGACTCTCAATTGAACATGGAAAAAGGAAGTAGAAAATAAGTTGAAGGTTAGTGTCTTTGAGTGGGCCTCAATGGTGGCCTCAATAAATTCATTAAATAAGAATTAACACTAGTTTAGGTGCCCACCTTCTAAATAAGGTTTAGTTTCTAAAAGAATATCGAGAATGCACTCTCCTGTATTTTTATTCTCATTATGTAACAAGTTAGTATTTGGGACACCATCCTCATATATTGATATTGAGTTGATATCGGCCCCCTTGTGTCCTTTCTGGGTTCCATGGCACATGTATAATTCCTCCTCCCTAACTTTCTTGACCCTATTGTGCAGCTAGAAGGTTGTACTAACCTTTAGTGCATACATGGAAAGTATCATAAGGTCTCAAATGTGTTGTAACAAGAAATGCCAATCCTTGTCCGATCAGAGCTTACCCTAGCACACGCTACTCAATAGGAATTTTTTGGAATGTTGCACTAGTATTAAAAACCCAAATGTTAATACGTGTAGAAATTTCAAAAAAGATGAAACCTAAAGTGGTTTCACTTCATCGAAAATTTCTATTCTCTTCCCTCCATTGCTCAACTGTACTTTGTGCATGTAATGCGTGTAGATTTTTTGAGGTCCTACAAGGCTGCCAACTAAGGTTTGTCTTTGACCTTAGTTTGGCTCTAAATTTCAACTCTGTGGTTGCCCCTTGCTTCTATTTTAGGACAGAAAATAGTCACCAACGTTCAACTCAATATTTTGATGGTTAAGTGTCCTTTTGAGGTTCCCTTGCAAGTGTTTTATTTACTCAATGTTAGTACATGCAATATACATAAAAAAAAAAAACACTAACTCTAGATCTTTTAACTTTAAAATGTTGATCTACACTTCTAAGCATGCATGAAATTGACATATATGTTTTTTGTCAACATGACCTTTGAAAAACACCCCCATGGGGAAAACCAATTTGGAGAAGATATATATAGAAGGCCTCAAAGAAAAATGTAAAACATAGGAAACATGTACAAGTGAACCTGGTACAATAGAAACCACTCTCGGATTCCTTGGAGTTCCTTGAAGACCTCCCCACAACCCTTGTGAAGTAAGGCGCCCCTTGCCTTGGTGTGCCTTTCTTCCTTTGATTTCCTTTGTCTTTATCTTGATTCCTTTGCTTTGCCTTTTCTCTTGCTTGACCTTTTAACTCTTTCTTTCCTTTGTCTTTCACTTTGCAGTAGCCTCCTCCTCTCAAGAAAACCTACCACAAGATGATGGTGCACCCCTCTCCTCAAGTACACACCCTCCTCATGCAAAACTCGAAATGATGCGCCCTCCTTCACCATTGCACCCTCTAAGCTCTAGAGTCTGCCTCTCCAAGGCGAAAGGGTCTCTCCACAAGGTAAGGGCCTCTCCCACACTAGAATTTTCCCTTCAAGCTATAGAATGTTCCTCTCCTCTACCATGTGTACCCCTCCTCCATAGAATGCGCCCTCCTCCTTAACACTTCCAACCCCACTCATAATGGCTCCCTCTATAGCTCTAGAGTACACCACAACCAAATGAGTGAGCCTCCAAGAAATGGGAAAAGCCTCCTCTACTAGATGTGGGCCCTCCTCACAAGGTTGTGCCCCTCTCCACTAGTAAATGCACCCTCCACCACAATATGTGTGCCCTCTCTAGGATAGTATCCAAGCCTCCATGGAAGACCTCTCCAAGCAATCTCAACTCAAGAAAATTCTTCATCCTCAAACCCTCAAACAAGTGCACCCTCCTCTCCTCAAGAAATGTGCCCAACCTCTCCTTCTCATCTCCTCTTCTCACAAGTGAAGAATGAGTCTCATAAATGCACTATACCCTCCTTTAGCCTCCTTTGGCCAAACCCTAAAAGATCAATGGCCTAGATCCAATCTAGCCAACTCTAATCAATGGGTGAGATTCAATCCCTAAATCTCATTCAGGAAACCCACTTTCCTTAGTTTTCTTTATGTCTATTAATTCACCCACAAACTGAATTAATTGTCACTTTAATGACTTAAGTGAGATATTTCACTTTTGAATTAAATATCCTACGTCAAAATTAAATTAGAATCATAAAGTAAAGTACAAGGGTAATGGTCTCCCCCTTTGTGTTTAGATATTCATAAACACATGGGGACCACTTTCTAAGGTACCCAAATCTCAACACTCCCTTTGACCGAGGAAAGTGCCTGTCACCACCAATATCATCCCTATAGTGGACATGGTTGCCTCCTGGCATATACTCGTTGAGTATGGATATACCTTGATCAATGAAAAGAGTCTTTGTCACAGATCTACTCAATTTTCTTGATCTACAGATGGACGTGTCTCTCCACCTATCCAAGATCACCTAGATCTTGGTATCAAACCAAAGATCTCCACCTTGGTCTCCCACCAAGGATATCTACCTCCTGGCATATCTCCAACGATCACTACTCTTGGAATCTCACCAAGAGACACTCTCTTGGCATCTTACCAAGAGTCTCCCCCTCTTTGTATCTCACCAAGAGTATTTGGATCTCGACATCTCACCAAGATCCTCAACTTGGCCTCTCACCAAGTTACCTCCACATGAAGTGGATCCCGAACCTAATATGCTCATATTCATAGCCAAGTGATGCTCAAGCCTTCATGATGCCATTTCTCTACTCCTCATCAATCTGAAGCCCTTGCACCAACCCTCTGTCTTGGCAACTCTAAAACTGATGTTGTCTTGGGTGGACCAGTCACCCCCTATGAAGATGGTGTACTCAAAACCTAAGTCTGAGCTCCCTCTGAGTCACTACTATGAGTCAGTATATCATCCTCAACTCTGTCTCCCCATATGATGTTGGATAGTGTAACAGATGACAAAGAACTGGTGAATGCACACTCTCTCGCAAACTCTGTTTCGAACTCAAGCTCCTATGTTGTTGCTACTGAAACATCTTGCTGGTTCTTCTTCTTCTTGGGACACTGTACTACATAGTTACCCATCTCTCCACAAGAAAATCATATCACTGTGCTCATGTCTCTCTTCTTCCCACAAATACTCTCTCATCCCCGTGGTGGGGCCACAAACTTGGGACCCTGCCAACCTCCTTGGTCGGTCTTCTTCTCTCCCTTTGTCCAAAGAGAATGATCCTCATCACCCTACACTGTCTGCTACTAATTTTGTCTAGAAGCCTCTACCACAAGTCTAGTCTCCTCCTTAATGAAGTCATCCCACATCCTCTCCCATTTGGGCATGACCTCCCTGGAAACAATTCCACGAATGAATGGACCCCATGGTTTGGTAAAGATGTTTAAGGTTGTCCTCACCATAGAATTGGGTTCCATGACCTCTCCAATGGCTCCAAGATTGTCTTTGATCTAGGTGTATCGACCAAAGAAAGAATTAACTGAATCATCTTGGAGCATGTGAATTCCCCTCAATTGATCATGAAGAACCATCTTCTGGTTCTCATTAGAGCTCTGATAAATCTTACATAGAGATGCCCACATCTCATATGCCCAAGCTTTCCCAGTCAAATGGGGAATGATGTGATCCCACACTAAATCACATCTCGTCCTCTTTTCCTTGTTGTTCCTATTCCCAAACTATGCTAATAATATGGGAGCAGTAGCAGGAGGAACAACCACAGGTGCCTCAACTATATCCCATAGTTCGAGGTCCTCCAAGACAAAGACAATCCTCGCCTTCCAAGGCAACCAGTTTCTAGTTCTATCTAGCCTACCCTCCACACACATCTGAGATGTTGACATGAATTTCAAACTACACTCCAATTGCAAAGTAACATTGCCTCACTCTTGTGAACACATGTGTGAAAAGAGGCAAGCGAACACCGACCTCACTCCTAGCAATATATGTGTGAAAAGAGGTCGTGAAATACAACCTCACTCCTCTCCACGCAGGTGTGAAAATATTTTGTCCAAAAGTGTCAAACAAATCATCCCTGAACTGTCCAACAAATCTTCCCACAATATTTCCACAAACTCTGTAAACAAGTTGTCCAAAATTTGCCCTGAACTGTCCACGAAAATGCTCTAAAATAAGCAAGTCTAAGCCACCATTGGCTCTGATACCATGTAGATTTTATGATGTCCTATGAGGCTTCCAAATAAGTTTTGTATTTGACCTTAGTTTGGCTCTAAGTTTCAACTCTGTGGTTGTCTCTTACTGTTGTTTTAGGACAAAAAAAATCACCAACGTTCAACTCAACATTTTGATGGTTAAGTGTCCTTTTGAGGTTCCCTTGCAAGTGTTTTATTTACTCAATGTTAGCACATGCAATATACATAAAAACAAATAACACTACATATAGATATTTTAACTTTAAAATGTTGATCTACACTTCTAAGCATGCATGAAATTGACACATATGTTTTTGGTCAACATGACCCTAGAAAAACCCCCCCTTGGGGAAAACCAGTTTGGAGCAGATATATATATAGAAGGCCTCAAAGAAAAATGTACAACACAGGAAAAATATACAAGTGAACCTGTTACAATATAAACCACTCTTGCATGCCTTGGATTTCCTTGAAGACCTCCCCACAAGCCTTGTGAAGTAAGGCACCCCTTGCCTTGGTGTGCCTTTCTTCCTTTGCTTGCCTTTGTATTTATCCTGATGCCTTTGATTTTCCTTTTCTCTTGATTGACCTTTGAACTCTTGCTTGCCTTTGTCTTTCCCTTTGTAGTAGCCTCCTCTTCTCAAGAAAACCTCCCACAAGGTGATGGTGCGCCCCTCTCCTCAAGTGTGCCCCCTTCTCATGCAAAACTCCAAATGGTGCGCCCTCCTTCACCGTTGTGCCCTCTAAGCTCTAGAGTGTGCCTCTCCAAGGTGAAAGGGTCTCTCCACAAGGTAAGGGCCTATCCCACACTAGAATGTACCCTCCAAGCTCTAGAATGTGCCTCTCCTCTAGCATGTGCGCCCCTCCTCCATAGAATGTGCCCTCCTCCTAAACACTTACGCCCTCACTCATAATGGCTCCATCTATAGCTCTAGAGTACGCCACAACCAAATGATTGAGCCTCCAAGAAATGGGAAAAGCCTCCTCTACTAGATGTGCGCCCTCCTCACAAGGTTGTGCCCCTCTCCACTAGTAAATGCGCCCTCCACCACAAGATGTGCGCCCTCTCTAGGATAGTAGCCAAGCCTCCATGGAAGACCTCTTCAAGCAATCTCAACTCAAGCAAATTCTTCCTCCTCAAACCCTCAAACAAGTGTGCCCTCCTCTCCTAAAGAAATGTGCCCAAGATCTCCTTCTCATCTCCTCTTCTCACAAGTGAAGAATGAGTCTCATAAATGCACTATTACCTCCTTTAGCCTCCTTTGACCAAACCATAAAAGATCAATGGCCTAGATCCAATCTAGCCAAGTCTAATCAATGGGTGAGATTCAATCCCTAAATCTCACTTAGGAAACCCACTTTCCTTAGTTTTCTTTATGTCTATTAACTCACCCACAAATTGAATTAATTGTCACTTTAATGACTTAAGTGACATATTTCACTTTTGACTTAAATCTCCTAAGTCAAAGTGAAATTAGAATCATAAAGTAAATTACAAGGGTAATAGCCTCCCCCTTTGTGTTTAGAGACTCATAAACACATGGGGACCATTTTCCAAGGTACCCAAATCTCAACACTCCCTCTTACTGAGGAAAGTGCCCGTCACCACCAATATCATCCCTATAGTGGACATGGTTTCCTCCTAGCATATACTCTGTGAGTATGGTTGTATCCTAATCAATGAAAGTAGTCTCTATCACAGATATGCTCAATCTGTGTGATCTATAGATGGAAGTGTCTCTCCACCTATCCAAGATCACCTAGATCTTGGTATCAAACCAAATTTCTCCACCTTGGTCTCCCACCAAGGATATCAGCTACCTCCTGGCATCTCGCCAACGGTCACTACTCTTGGCATCTCACCAATAGTCTCCCCCTCTTGGTATCTCACCAAGATTATCGAGATCTCGACATCTCACCAAGATCCTCAACTTGACCTCTCACCAAGTTACTTCCACCTGAAGTGGATCTAGAACCTGATCTGCCCATCTCCATAGCCAAGTGAGGCTCAATCCTCCGTGGGCCATGGCGCCCTTCCACTCCTTGATCCGGATTTTATGAGCAGAACGAAATGACTATAGATTATTACCAGATGCTTAACAAAGAATAACAAATATATAGTAAAATTGGTTTTCTATTCAATAAGGAAATAAGCTGAAACAATAAAATGCAACGAAAAGCAAGCTTGTTGGAATGGTGGCGGCTTATCTCTGAGAAGAGATGTGATGGTTGTGTTCATTCGCAAGAAGATGATTACAATGAGGCTCTCAAGGCCTTTTTACAATAAATAGGAGTTTCAAAAACCCTAAACATCCAAAAACCTAACCCTAGGAGATGAAGCACCAAAAGTCATGTGGGCCCTGTTTGGGTAAGTCAGTACATCAAATTCCTGGGGTCGTAACTTTTGCATACGATCTCTGTTTTAGGTGTATGATAGCCTATTGGAAAGATCTATCCGAGGACTACAACAGTTGCACAAAATTTCATGATGCAACCTAAACATACCCCAAAAAACATTGTTTAGGGCCTCAAAACGGCTCTGGAAGTTCAGGACCCGAAAAACTGCTAAAAACAGTAAATTATCAAAATTGCTAGAAAGTTGTTTTGAGCCAGCTGGAAAAGGTGGGTGGCCACCGATATCCACCTAGATCAATCCTCCATCCTTAGGAAGAAATTGTCTCCATTGCGTTGAGTTCCCCCATCAGATGAGGAAATTTCTGCTGAATTTGGCCCCGGGTGAGCCACTTGCCTTGGTGCAGGAGCTTCCCTGCTTTGACAACTTGATAAAGATGGATCCTTTGTTGTCGAGTTCCCTTGATCTGTGTGTCCACAATATGATCACTGGATGCCTATTGTATGCAGTCGGGGTTGAGCTTTTTTGGTGTTAGTTGTTATGCTATGTCTGAGGTGTCCAATAATGGTGGGAAATAAGGCCGAAGGAGGTCCACGTTGAACATTGGGTGCAGGCCAAGGACAAGAGGAATGTTGAGCACAAAACCATTATCCCCCACAACCTTGGTGATGGTGTACGACCCATAACGGAGTGGGCGAAGCTTCCGATGGGATCCTGTAAGGCGTTCTTTTTGCAAGTGCAACCAAACTTTGTCACCCACCTGAAACTTATGTGGAACCCGATGTTGATCATGGCGCTACTTGTACTTGTCATTGGACTTATGTAGGATATCCTGAACCTGTTGGCGGATGTGTTGGATCCTCTCAATGAACCGGGTGTCTTTGTCAGCCTCAGTTGGAGCAGGAGAGGAGTCGGTCGAGGTGACCACAAGGGGAAGTGCAACATCTATGGGACCCAATGGTTGGAATCCCAACCCCACTTGAAAGGGGCTGTGGTCGGTTGAGCTATGCAGGGCTCGGTTGTAGCTATGTTGGACATAGGGAAGACTCTCATCCCATCTGCGAGGGAACTTGGAATTATACATGCACAGGATATGCACAATCATTCGATTTATGACCTCGGTTTGGCTATATGTCTGGGGGTGGAAGGCCGTGGATTTGATGAGCTTGGTGTCCAGCAATGACCAGAGGCTCGACCAGAATGTGTTGAGAAATCGACTGTCCTGATCTGAAACAATGGTTTGTGGGATTCCAAAATGTACCCAGACTCATTCAAAGAAGAGCTTGGCAGTGGCTTCTGCTGTGATGCTCTTCTTGCAAGCAACCATAATCGCCATCTTAGAAAAGCGATTGACAACCACAAAAACACAGTCATTTCCCCGCTTGGTGGACGAGAGGCCCGACATGTAGTCCATTGAGATGGATTCCCATGGTCTGTCAGGAGTAGAAAGAGGGGTGTACAGACCCTATTTCTTAGTGGTTGGTTTGGCAATAGCGCAGGCAATGCAAGACCCGATATACTTATTGACCTCCTGTCGAAGTTTTGGCTAGTACAAATGTTTTTGTAGCATCGCCACTGACTTTTCTACATCGAAGTGTCCTACCACCTGGATGTAGTGGGATTCCCAGATCAGCTTCTCTCGCTCACTTGAAGGAACACATATATGGCCCAGACGACACAACAACCCATCCTAAAGATGGAAATTATCAACAAATTCCTTTGCACCCAACATTTGGTAGGTGGTGACGAAGTCCAGGTCTGTCTCATAGAGTTGGGGCCATCCAGAGGTCTCATGGTCGCAGGAGTCTAGCACTGTGGTGAGTGTCGCAACTAGTGGTTTGCTGAGGCAATCAACGACGTGGTTGGTGCTTCCTGTTTTATACTTGATGTTGAGGTGGAATTGCTGCAAGTATGTGGACCAATTTTGATGGCGGTCATTCTACAATTTTCCTTGTGTCTGCATCAACTGCAGTGGCTTATGATCAGTGTAGATGACTGTCTCCCTTCCAAGAATGTAATGTCTCCACTGGCAGCAGGATTTCACAATGGAGTACATTTCTTTGTCGTAAGTAGGGTACTTACGGACAACATCTAATAGTGTCACACTATGATAGGCCACGGGGTGGCTGTGTTGCATGAGAACGACACCCACAACATAGTCAGAAGCATCAGTCTCAATATCAAAGGGCTACTGCAAGTCTGGTAGTGAAAGTACTGGGGTTGAGCACAAGTGTTGCTTCAAATCATCAAACACTTGTTGTTGGGGCCGACCCCATGCAAATTTCACCTTACCACCACCCCTGGTTATTTGGTTGAGGGCCCATGCAATATGGGAGAATCCCAACACAAACTTGCGGTAGAAATTGGCAAGGCCCAAGAAGCTCCGAAGCTCAGTGAGTGTGGTTGGGGCTGGCCAGTCATGGATGACTTAGATCTTGGTTGGATCCACATGTACGCCATGTTGATCAATGATGTAGCCTAGGTAATGGATCTTGTCCATACCGAAGGAGAATTTTTCCAAGTTGGCGTATAGCTTGTGCTGCCACAGGGTGTGCAGAACCTATTGAATATGCTGCAAGTGTTCGGCCCAAGTCTTGCTATAAATGAGAATGTCATTAAGATACACCACTACAAAAGTATTGGTGAATGTTCACTGGATATTGTCCATCATCCTCATGAAAGTGGCTGGAGTGTTTGTCAGACCAAAGGGCATGACCAACCATTCAAAAAGGCCTTCCTTTGACTTGAAATCAGTCTTTCATACATCTGTCTATTCTATCGAGACCTGGTGGTAGCCATACTTCAGATCAATCTTACTGAAGTATTTGGCCCCCATAAGTTGATCAAGGAGGTCGTCGATTCATGGAATTGGGTACCGGTTTTTGACTGTGATTTTATTCAGAGCCCGATAATCAATGCAAAGTCATCAGGTTCCATCTTTCTTCTATACCAGCACGATTGGGCTCCCACAAGGTGATGAGCTAGGATGGATGTGCCCCTTGTGGAGAAATTCTTGGATCTATCGCTTGATCTCCTCATTCTCTAACAGAGAGCGGCGATAGACTGGCCCATTGGGCAGTGATGCACCGGGGGTCAGATCGATGGGGTGCTTGACCTGGAAGTGCAGAGGTACCCCGATAGGTGAGGAGAAGATATCTGAGTATTCTTCCATGACCTTATCTACTTGCTTCTGCTGTGTGGAGAGGTCAGTTGTAGAGACCCTGGATGTGGCTGTGATTTTTCTCTCATTCTGAGAGTGAATCACGAAGAAGACAAACTTCCCCATCTGAGATATTACCTTCCTGCATTTCTTAGCAGAGATCAAGGAAATAACACTAGGTGGAACAGCCTCGGGTATCCTGTACAATTTCCTGTTCAAAGTAATAATAACACTACGAGGCCTAGACTCATATACAGCATGGCATTTCCATAAATACGGTTGGCCCAAAAGAACATCACAAACTTCAAGAGGAGCAACATCACACAATACCTCATCTTTGAAGGGCTTGATGTCGTACAACAGTCGACATTGTTGGTTGACGCGGAGATCGCTTCCTTGGCAGAGCCATCCAAGGGTGTAGGGTTGTGGGTGAGGCATTGTCGGCAGGGCCAGCCGCTTGATGACCTCTGCTGAGATGAAGTTCTTATGGCTACCACTATCAATGATGAAGTGCAGTGGGGTTCCTTTTACCCACATCTGTGAATGGAAGAGGTGCTCTCCTTCTTCTGGCTCGTTTGGTTCACCATGCTGGAGCTTGGTGGTAGAAACGGTGGCACAGGGTTCTATGTCAATGATCCATCTTCCCCTTTCTGGTTCTAACTCAGATTCAGAAACCGCATCTGATTCAGAGGCTTTCACTTCAGCCACCAGCGTCTTCTTTGAGCGGCAGTCAGTAGTGTTATGCCAAGGGCTCTTATGGAAGTTGCACCACTTCCCGGTATCTTTCTTTGTCTTTCTGGTGTCCTTCTTTGCTTGCGGCTCAGACTAGTTGTCCTGATACTGTCCATCTTTTCTCTATCCTTTGTTATGTGGGTTGGGGCCACCCTTTCGTGGCTTTTGTTGTGAGGAGTTCCCCGACCCAAATTGTTGTGTCTTTTGTTTGAGCTTCTGCTCGATTTTGACGGCATATCGGTAGGCCACGCTCAAGGATGAGATGTATAGAAATAACATTTCGGTCTGGATGTATCTATGCAGAGCACCATGATACTTGAGCACCAGATGTCTCTCTGAATCTTTGATACCCAGCTTGGTGTGCAAGGTATGGAAGATATTTGTGAAATCTTGCATTGCTTGGTCTCTTTCTTGCTGCAGTGTGGTCCATTTGGTATACAAGTCATCATAACTTCTGACAGGGTAGTATTGTTCCTTAATAGCATCCCTGAAGGATTCCCAGGTGGTCATGACTATAAATAATGAGGGTTCCTCTATTTCCTTTTGCTCACAAAAAGTTTCCCACCAATCTTTGACATGGGGAACAACTTTGAGGAGCACAAAAGTAATATTTTCTCTATTTGAAAAATTATGGATAGAGAAATACCCTTCTAGTAGATTCAACCACTTGTCTATAGCATCTGCGTCTATCTGACCTTCAAATATAGGAATATCAAAGTTTATTTGTACCTTGAAGGGGGCGGTGCTTCCACTCAAAGAAGATGTGTCGCTTGTTGGTAGTCGTCGAAGGATTTGCTTGAAATTATCCATCATCTCATTCCTATGTTGCGTGAGGGATTCCTCAATCAACTGTTTGAAAGGATCTCCTGTCCCATCATCTTTATTTTCACCTTCCATGAGAGGTCGCTTAGGTGTGTGAGAGATTTTTTCCTCAAGAGAAACAAGCTCGAGACCCAAATCCTTGTACTCCGACCTCGTTGGGGACATGAATTAAGATGACAAGGAGCAGACCGCTCTGATACCACTGATCTGGATTTTATGAGCAAAATGAAATGACTACAGATTATTTCTAGATGCTTAACACAGAATAACAGAGATACACTAAAACTGGTTTTCTATTCAATAAGGAAACAAGCTGAAACAATAAAATGCAACGGAAAACAAGCTTGTTGGAATGGTGGTGGCTTATCTCTGAGAAGAGATGTGATGGTTGTGATCATTCGCAAGAACATGATTACAATGAGGCTCTCAAGGCCTTTTTACAATAAACAGGAGTTTCAAAAACCCTAAACATCCAAAAACCTAACCCTAGGAGATGAAGCGCCAAAAGTCATGTGGGCCCCGTTTGGGTAAGTCAGTACATAAACTTCCTGGGGTCGTAACTTTTGCATACGATCTCCATTTTAGGTGTATGATAGCCCATTGGAAATATCTATCCGAGGACTACAATAGTTGCACAAAATTTCATTATGAATTTTGTGACCGCAACATACCCCAAAAAACGTTGTTTAGGGCCTCAAAACGGCTCCGGAAGTTTAGGACCCGAAAAACTGCTAAAAACAGTAAATTATCAAAATTCATAGAAAGTTGTTTTGAGCCAGCTGGAAAAGGTGGGTGGCCACCGATATCCACCTGGATCACTCCTCTTCATCAACCTCGGATTCTATGAATCCCTTGCACCAACCCTCTGTCTCGGCAACTCTAAAACTGAATCTGTCCTGGGTGGACCAGTCACCCCCTCTGAAGATGGTGTACTCAAAACATGAGTCCAATCTCCCTCTGAATCACTACTATGAGTTAGTAGGTCATTATCAACTATGTCTCCCCATCTAATGCTGGATGGTGTAATAGTTGACAAAGAACTGGTGAATGCACACTCTCTCGCAAACTGTGTATCGAACTCAAGCTCCTACGTTGTCGTTGCTTAAACATCATGTTGCTTCTTCTTCTTCTTGGGACATTTTCCTGCATAGTGACCCATCTATCCACAAGAAAATCATCTCATTGTGCTCATGTCTCTCTTCTACCCACTACCGCTCTCTCCTCCCCATGGTGGGGCCACAAACTTGGGACCCTGTCGACCTCCTCATCCAGTATTCTTCTTTCCCTTTGTCCAAACAACATGATACTCATCACCCTACACTGTATGTTGTTGATGTTGTCTAGAAGCATTTGCCACAAGTCTAGTCTCCTCCTAAACGAATTCATCCCACATCATATCCCATGTGGGCATGACCTCCCTAGAAACAATGCCACGAACGAATGGACCCCATGGTTTGGTAAAGTTGTTTAAGGTTGTCCTCACCATAGAAATGGGTTCCACCACCTATCCAATGGCTCAAAGATCGTCTCTGATCTGGGTGTATCGACCAAGGAAAGAAGTAACTGACTCATCTTGGAGCATGCGAATGACCCTCAGTCAATCATGAAGAACCATCTTTCAGTTCTCATTAGAGCTCTGATAAATCTTACATAGATAAAGCTTTCCCAGTCAAGTGGGGAATGATGTGATCCCGCACTGAAGCACATATCATCCTCTTTTCCTTGTTTTTCCTCTTCATGAACTCTGCTAACAACATGGGATCAGTAGCAGAAGGAATATCCATAGGCCCCTCAACTATATCCCATAGTTTGAGGTCCTCCAAGACAAAGACAATCCTCGCCTTCCAAGGTGACCAGTTGCTAGCTCCACCTAGCCTATCCTCTGCATGCATTTGATATTCTGACATGACTTCCAAACTCCACTCCAACTAATGCTCCAACTGCAAAGGAACGTTGCCTTACTCCTATCAACACATGTGTAAAAAGAGGCAGGTGAACACCGATCTCACTCCTAGCAATATAGGTGCGAAAAGAGGTCATGAAATAGAACCTCACTCCTGTCCACACAGGTGTGAAAAGAGGCTATCCACAAGTGTCAAAAAAATCATCCCTGAACTTTCCAACAAATCTTCCCACAAGTTGTCCACAAACTTTGTCAACAAGCTGTCCAAAATTTGCCCTGAACTGTCCACGAAGATGCTCAAAAATCAGCAAGTCTAAGCCACCTTTGGCTCTGATACCATGTAGATTTTTTGAGGTCCTATGAGGCTTCCAACTAAGGTCTGTCTTTGACCTTATTTTGGCTCTAAGTTTCAACTATGTGTATGTCCCTTGTTGTTGTTTTAGGACAACAAACAGTCACCAACTTTCAGCTCAATATTTTGATGGTTAAGTGTCCTTTTGAGGTGCCCTTGCAAGTGTTTTCTTTACTCAATGTTAGAACATGCAATATACATAAAATAAAATAACACTACCTCTATATCTTTTAACTTTAAAATGTTTATCTACACTTATAATCATGCATGAAATTGACATATATGTTTTTGGTCNGGAAAACCAGTTTGGAGCACATATATATATATAAGGCCTCAAAGAAAAATGTTCAACACAAGAAACATATACAAGTGAACCTAGTACAATAAAAACCACTCTCAGATGCCTTGGAGTTCCTTGAAGACCTCCCCACAATCCTTGTGAAGTAAGGCGCCCCTTGCCTTGGTGTGCCTTTCTTCCTTTGTTTTCCTTTGTCTTTATCCTGATGCAACTGCTTTTCCTTTTCTCTTGCTTGACCTTTGAACTCTTTCTTTCCTTTGTCTTTCCCTTTTTAGTAGCCTCCTCCTCTCAAGAAAACCTCCGACAAGATGATGGTGTGCCCCTCTCCTCAAGTGCGCCCCCTCCTCATGAAAAACTCCAAATGGTGCACCCTCCTTCACCCTTGCGCCCTCTAAGATCTAGAGTGAACCTGTCCAAGGTGAAAGGGTCTATCCACAAGGTAAGGGCCTCTCCCACACTAGAATTCGCCCTCCAAGCTCTAGAATGCACCTCTCCTCTATCATGTGTGCCCCTCCTCCATAGAATGTGCCCTCCTCCTAAACACTTGTGCCCTAACTCATAATGGCTCCCTCTATAGCTCTAGAGTACACCACAAAAAAATGAGTGAGCCTCCAAGCAATGGGAAAAGCCTCCTCTACTAAATGTGCACCCTCCTCACAAGGTTGCACCCCTCTCCACTAGTAAATTCGCCTTCCACCACAAGATGTGCATCCTCTCTAGGATAGTATCCAAGCCTCCATGGAAGACCTCTCCAAGAAATCTCAACTCAAGAAAGTGCTTCCTCGTCAAGCCCTCAAACAAGTGCGCCCTCTCTCCTCAAGAAATGTTCCCAAGCTCTCTTTCTCATCTCCTCTTCTCACAAGTGAAGAATGAGTCGCATAAATGCACTATACCCTCCTTTAGCCTCCTTTGTCCAAACCCTAAAAGATCAATGACCTAGATCCAATCTAGCCAAGTCTAATCAATGGGTGAGATTCAATCTCTAAATATCACTTAGGAAACCCACTTTCCTTAGTTTGTTTTATGTCTATTAATTCACCCACAAAGTGAATTAATTGTCACTTTAATGACTTAAGTGACAAATTTCACTTTTGACTTAAATCTATTAAGTCAAAGTGAAATTAGAATCATAAAGTAAAGTACGAGGGTAATAGTCTCCCCCTTTGTGTTTAGAGACTCATAAACACATGGGGACACTTTCCAAGGTACCCAAATCTCAACAATGTGTTGGTTGTAGGTCCAATAATTTCTCAACATTTTTGAAATTGTGTTCCACAATCAAGGTGTATTCTATCTTTCCCTTGAAGTCTCCCCTCTGAATAAATATAGGGTCTATTAGGTCATCCAACACTACTTCCCTCCTTTTCTATGTCATGCAAACATTTATCTTCGTGATGTTCTCTATCCCTAGCTCCCTTGTATAGATGATTGGTAGTCCTTGGATTATCTATTGAACTATTTTTTATTGGTCTCCTCTTTAGAGCATAGGAAATAACTTGTTCTCACTAGTTCTCAAGTACTTGTCTCTTCTTCAAATTTTTAATATGTGGAATGACTTAAAAAGTTGGTAGAGTTAGCTTATATAGATTGTTGCATTAAATATAAGAGATCTAATTACCGAGAATTTGAAGGGTGGTTGTATCATGTGGTAATTATGACCATATATGAGTGTATTTATTGTAGGATTCCATTATAACTGGGATGAATTATCCCATGGTGTAATCCATCGAATTTCCAACTCAACCCTATTACAAACCCTTTAACTCTGACTCTTTTGATTTCCAAATTTATGACTCGATGAATTTGTTAATTACACTCAAGTAATATTGAATTAAACATATTGACTTAATTCAATCCTATTTTTCCGTTTAACACAACAATGCTACAATGCAACATTGTGACTCAAGGACGCCATATTGGTATGA
Organism: Picea engelmannii; assembly: GCA_009831015.1. Lineage (NCBI taxonomy): Eukaryota > Viridiplantae > Streptophyta > Pinopsida > Pinales > Pinaceae > Picea > Picea engelmannii. Next base: position 112,264 of record ML823447.1, read on the forward strand.
TTTTATTTTTGAATTAACCATTTAAAAAGAGAATCCCCCATCCACACAAGTGGTTCCCAAGTTCCCTAAAATACGAAAAGAAACTCATAAATTCAAACTCCCAACCTCAATTCCCAATTGTACTCAATTGACTAAAGACTCTTTTAACCTTACGATTAAGATTTATTTCACTGACCCAACAAGATTGACTTGCTTATCTATAGGGTTGAGCCTTATTAACTTGACTAAAAAATAAACATAAGTAACAATAATATGAAATTCTCCTTTTCATGAGTGTTGTAACTTGACTTGGTAGGTGTGAAGGGTTTCATGTAGGCACCATTCACCCACCCCTCCCATAGTGTTCCATCGAACAAAGGCAACTACACGATTCATGAATTCCAAATAACTATGACTATGAAAGGTCCTAGCCAATGCATCTACAACTTTTCATTATACTTGGGGTACCTATTGTTGTAGAGTAGTACCAAGTCACCTTTCTCAAAATTCATGTTCGTGATATGATGATCATGGCATGCCTTCTACCATGACTTCTCAACCATATAGAAGTACTACGATATGAATCCATGACTTCTCAACCATATAGAGGTACTGCAATACAAAGTGGTCTTCCTCTAATTCTATTAACTCTACATGATAATTTTGAATTAATTATTCCTCTAATATTTTTGTAGCTTGAGCGGAACATACTCGGTATCAAATTTTTTTCAAGTACTACTGCCTCTTTTCCAAAGACCAAATTGAAAGGAACATACTTCATCAAATTCTTAGTTATTTTCCAGTAATCCCATAGTATGGTAGGCATCCACTCATCCCAGTTACTGTAGTTAATGACATAAACCTTTTTCAAGTCCTGCTTCAATATCTTATTAAATTCCTCAACCATCCCATTTTATTACAAATGATATGGGATTCTAGTATGATGTTTCCCCGTGAATTCATGTGTCAAGGTTCTAATAATGGAGTTCATGAAATGTTTACCTTGATTAGTCATTAAACTTCTGGTACATTCAAAATTGGACATAATGTTCTCAAAGATCAATCTTACGGTTGCATGCATGCTACAATATATGGTTAGTGCCACCTCTATGCATCTAGTAAGGTAATATGTCATTATGATAATGTATTAGGCCCCATAGTTCCTAGAAAGAGGGTTAATGAGACCAATAAATTCAATTGGCTATTTCTCAAAGCATTGCAGTGAAACTAACAAGTGTATTTACAACTTATCCCTCTTGGAAGGTCATCTTGTTCATTGGAAAACGTTGCAATACTTAGCATATTATTTTTCATCCTTGAATAATGTGGGCTGCCATAATCCTAACTACAACACTTTCTAAGCTATGGTCTTGCCTCTATAATGGCCTCCTACCACCTTTCCATGACTTTCCCAAAGGATTCTCATGCTTTCATGGTTCATCACACATCACCTAATTATCTCGTATATGGCCAACTTGTATAGTTGACTTGTAATAATCTAATATACCATATCCCTAACGAGTTATTATTTCTTCTATACAATTGATTATCCTTGAGGTATAACTCTCATAGTTAGGAAGATGGTGATGTCTTCTAATTAGTCAGTTACTACTTCCACTCTGAACAAATCAAAGTCTCGTAATTGGTCATCAAGTGACCCTTTATACTCTCCAGTTTCCACTGTAAATAGGTGGTATGGACTAACATTAATCCTTCTTGGATTAACCACGACCTCAAATTAAAACCCTTGGAATAGTAATATCCATCTATAGATGTAGAATTTCTAAATTGGCTTGTTTACTAAGTTCTTAAGTGCAGAATAATCTATGAATAATTTAAAAGTGCACTCCAATCAGGTAGTGCCTGAATTTATATAACAAGTACAACATTGAAAACCCTTCTCTTTCTATGGTGGTGTATTTGTGTTCGACCTTAAATATATTCCTAGTATCAAAGTGGATCAAATGATATAATTTTCCCTCCTCAAGTTGTGTCAGTATTTCTTGAAAAGAAATTCTTGAGGCATCAACATGCACATGAAATTCGATGGTCCAATATAGAAAGACTACGATTGATGTGCTGGCCAAATTTTATTCTTGGGAATAGATATGTGTATTCCTTGATCAAAGACGTAACCTTAGATAAAATCTCATCATCCTAGTAGTCTTCAATGGATTCCAATTAAGGTTGGTATTTTGTACCAATGTTCAACTGGTTTATCTTTAAATGTTCCCAATATATCTTCCCAGTAGGAGCTTTTGTTGTCTCCTTCATTGATCTTTCTTCTTATGATTCCTTGAATGATAGATGTTACAACTTATCTAGATCATTTTTCTCTTCTGGCTCTTCTGTACATTAACACAATACATAAAATACCAATGGTAATCTACCCAATTGCATGTTGGTTCTTTCTATTGTTTCCTATGTTGGTGTGCTTTACATATGTATTCTAGAAATTTCTCCATACGAGTATAAAATAGAAAATATCTAATGGAATTTAGAGTAGAAGTGATATTAAGTGTCTTACCTAGATATGATAATTTTGAGTTGAATCCTTCTCTAAGAGTCCTCCACTTGTGGGTTTGTGAACAGATTTCCTCATGTAGGTACCAGGCCTTAGGGACGGGCCTCGATGTGTAAATGAACTTATGGACCCAATATTATTTTGGAAATACCTCCCTAGTCTATCTCTGAGAAAACTCATCTACATGAAAGACTAGATCTATCTCTCCCTCGTAGAGTTCAAGAAAGGTAAATATATCTTCTACCTTACTTAGAATGTAAATCACTTGATAATAGAGTAGTAGGGAAAATTAATGCCACAATATTGCTTGGACTTCTTCCCAACTATCAAGGTTATATCTATGAGTAGTACACTATCTAGATGGCATGGATCTCAATGTCACATCTAATGCTAGTACCAACCACTCTCCTAGATCATCAAGCTTAGATCTTTGATAAAATCTTCAAGATCCCTTATACCATCGAAAAGGAGAGGGTCTTGCATCTCTATACCAATCCAATTGACTAACCTAATCATGGCACAATGACAAGATGATATTTTATGGTTATGCTCTTGCCAATATTAGAACACTTTTTGTTTTTTCAAAGACATTCCCCCCCTTTTCAAGTTAATTATGGCCTCATTGTCATGTGCCAATTCAAACCCTAAGAGGGAGAAGTAAGTATTTTTTTCATCAATAATCTCAATAAATTCAAAATCTACCATTATTTTTACAATTTTGAGATTGACCTCTATAACCCCCAAACAACCAATGGGGTATTTTATGTACTGATTTTGTATCTGCAACTAAATGGGTGAATATACTATGCTTAGGTTCCCCACCATATCCAATGATTTCCTTGGAAGGATGTTCACATAGGATCCCATATCCTGTATGACATCCCACACCTTGTACCCATGGATCTCAGTGTCCATCTTGAATTCTCAACTAGTCCTAGTCTTCTTCTTTTAACGGATCCATTGAACTTGTTTCTCAGCCAAGGGAGAATAGATTGGTTCTTCCTCTCCTCCCTCAATCAACTTTCCAAATGTGTATTGTTGTTCCTCATGTTGTTCCTAGATGTAGATTTTAACCTTGTACAATATTTTACTACAATTTTTTTTTCAATAAAAGAACAAAAAAGATACAATGGAAAATACACACATTACACAGATATTTTTTCCCTGGAAACCCAAACCAAGAAAACTAGAATATTCTATATTCATTCATATCATACATTGTTTACAATACAATATACATATAGGAGCCAGTGGCATCCAAAACCCTAATCTAATGACCTGGATTAGTCAACAACCCTATTTCCTTAATCGAAAATAGAAAACCATCGGCAAAAAACAATGTGCCGAAAAAACACCCATAAATGGACACAAAAACCAAGGACCTCCCAAAAATGAACACAAAAACCGAGGAAAAATCTAGAGTTGTGCAAAGAATATAACACATATCCAACACTAGCGAGGGAAAATTTCCAAGACACCCTATGGAGGCTTAAGATAAGCCTCACCGCTTTAGGCTTTCTTGGAAGACTCTAGAAGCCAATGGGAGCAACCCTCTTAACTTCAATTAAAATTTGTGAAAGAACAAAATATCTTCAAATTTAATAAAATACCCATTCCAAATAGATTAACATCATAAATTGATAATTTCAAATATAAAGTAACTTTACCTAATTCTTATTGAACTAAATTTAATTAAAACTAGTTCATAGTTCCAAGCATAACATGTCTGAATAAAACCATAACCAAATTACTTTAACTTTCAAGAAAACACATTCCTTGAGAATTAAGCAATCACGATAAAGAAAAAATAAAACTAGCAATAACTACAATAATCATTCCATGGAACAACATTCATGCTAACAAATAGTAATGAAATACTTTATGCCTTGTAAAGGTATGAATAGTATCCATCTGAAACACCTTTCCAAAAGATAATAATATCAAACTAACCATGTAACACCTTTTCAAAAGATAATAATATAAAACTAACCATGTAGGTTAAGCAATGATATTATTAATCAAATAGATAATGAACAAGTATCAAAAATAAAAACATGTCAAACATCTATGAGGCCCATTCTTTATGTAATCACTCACAGAAGGCAAAATCTAAACACCAAAATAAACCTAAACAAGAGCACGATAAGCCAACAAAAATAAGTGTTGAATCTATCTTTCAAAATCATTCACTAACATGCTATAAAAAAAAATATAACGGAAATCCAATAACTTCCTCTGAGTGAGTTATAATAAAGCAATGTATGTCTCTCCAAAAAATGTCGACCTCAACATGGCCTTTTACATCACATCTTATAGCTTTCTTTCATAACTTCCAAATAATAACTTTCATAACAAAAAGTATTTAACCTTTAGTTATTGCTTACTAAGATAACTACTTTTTGCTTTTCATATTTTGACTTGTTTGAATCTTCTTAATAGAAGAAGACACCCCGTTAACAGGTTCTTTAATAATAATCATTTTTCCCTTTTGAGCCACTTACTTTGATGTTGACCTTCATCTCTTCTTCCCACGGAATTTGAAGATGTTTTCACTATTATTTCTCCAACCTCTTATGCTTGTTTTAGGATTTCTTGTTGAACTTGCAAAGGGACTCGTTTAAATAGGAGGATGTCATTCCATTCTCCTCCTAACAAACAAGGTTGTCTAAGCATCTTCTTATACAGTATCTCAACTTTAGTCGTCATGGAAAACAAGTTAGTAGGATGAGCAGTTAAAAATTCGGTAAGCATTGATAATAGAAAAATATTTTTCCAATGAATTTATAATAACCTTTCTTAAAAATATTTCGTTCTCACTCATATCAAAATTTATGTTATCATGAAAAGAAATCAATATCTGTGCATATGTTTCTTTCAATTGTAACCAAGGATCTGTTGCCCAAGGAGAAGGCAATCCAAATCTCTTCATCTTTTTGAATTGTCTTTTAAATTTATTGATTGTTGTTTGAGATTCATTTGTCTTTCTTTCCATGGATCTTAACGAATCCCCTTTTTCTATAATGGTGGTGACATTTGTAACTCCCTCTATTCTATCTATAATTCTCAATACTTTCAAATATTGATCTGACAGAGAATTCATAAAATCAATTATCATTTCATCGTCAAGAGCTTTCTTTTCAATTTCTGGCATAAGATTATTCATATCCAGCCGAGCATTCTTGATGGTGATTGTTTCACAATGTTGATACAACTCTAAATATATTTTCAATTGATACATAACACGAATGATTTGATCCCAAAGTACTTGCTTGGACTCAATTAATTGATGTGTTCTTGCAGCTTGTTCCAATGCATCATTCAAAATCTTATCAAGGGATTATTTTTATTTTATGAGAAGACTAACACTTTGAGTCTTCCATTCTACTTGTTCTTCAAGACTCTTGATGTAATTTTCCTTTTGTTGATGAATTTCTCGACAACTTTATGTTATAATTGGGGTTGAAGAAAGTAATACAAAATCTGACAAGGAAGCATTATAATCAAGCTTTTAAAGAATTTTCTTGATCTCTTCTAAATATTGATCCAGAAGCTTTAGTTTGTCCTCTTTCAAATATGCAACCTCTTGTGACAATACTGAAATGGTTTCATTAAAAGAAAAAATTTCTTACAAGGATTTATCCCTAGCCTCATAGGCTTCCAATAATTCCTTTGACTCAATTAACTGAGAATGTGGCATTTTCACTCTGGCCTTTAAGTTCTTAATCTCCTTCTCCTTTTCATCCAAAATGTTTTTGAAGTTAGAAGTTGCTTTCTTTACATCAGTAATTAATGCAATTTGATTTTATAACTCTCTGATCTTACCATCTTTGATTCTATTGATTTTTTTTCTCATTACGTAGTTATTGATACAACTTAGTTTCCAATTCTTACAACTTCCTCACGTTGACAGTTGATTGAATCAATATTCGGGTGACTATGTCACCGCTATGCTTATGCAATTCCACCAAATCAATATCATTAATTTGATTGAGATCCACTCCAACTGAAGTAGTTTTTTATTCAAATAAACTAGATCCCTTCCTGGTCTCGGGTTACATGACTATTAAATTGAATTTATCTTTGTCCAAATATGTTGAGGTGATAAATCTAGGACCATACAATTATTGAAAATCATATGGAATAACGTCTTTGTTGATTGATGACTCAGCTAAAGGTAATCACATCTAATGAATCTTTAATTTTTAATGAGAAATTTGATTACTCAAATTGGACACTTTTGGTGTAAAATTAAAAAACATTATGACGAGTGACCCTTCTAGCTTCTTTTATTTTAATTCTATTAAAAAAGAATCAAATTAACCAGAAATATATTCTTGAATATCTTCCACTTCTTTTTCTGCCACACTTCTCTTTCTGCCACTTCTAAGAGATTTCTCATCTTTGCATCCTATTGCTCTATTTATTTTCCATCAGGCTTGCTTAATTTTTTTTTGGTAGTATCAATGTTTTTTTTGCAATACTTGATCATTGCTTTATTCCTATAATACTGCATTTATAATCCATGATTTTTGAATCCATGTCTAAAGGTACTGTAATCGGGAGTATAAGACTAATTATCAATCAAGTAAATTCCGATCAAAATATAATATCCTAAGTGCAATGGTCGTTAGATATTTCACCAAGTTGGACCTACTATCAGAATATAATATCCTATGTCCAAACAAGTTGGACCTACTATTGCACCAAGTTGTGCATCTGAGGCATGATGTATACCACCAAAGACAATAAGGCTCATTGAGGAATGATCCAATTTTTATTTCATATTAAAACTAAGGAATTTTAAATTCCTATTTTGGAAGAAGTTTTATATGTATTGAACAACTTTAATAACTTATATGTGTATAGTCGTATAATTTTCTTTTAAGGAATTACTCTACTTATAAAGTTTTTTGAGACTTTGGATTATATAATTTCATCTTGTTGCTATAATATAATGAAATTTATCGGTATTTCATGGATGAGTAATTTTATCCGGGTTTTATAGAATAATGTGGATTTGCTTTTAGACCTAGAAAAATGATATGTCATAATTTTTTTTATTTTTTTTAATATTTGCAAACATATATATCGATTCTATATATATATATATATATATATATATATATATATATATATATATATATATATAT